>JAPQRQ010045145.1:0-21984 GCA_037367365.1 Apogon talboti | reverse complement strand
ATCTATCTATCTATCTATCTATCTATCTATCTATCTATCTATCTATCTATCTATCTATCTATCTATCTATCTAGAATAGAATAGAATAGAATAGAATAGAATAGAATGCCTCAGTAGTACAATGACATTAAAAGTGCTACATCTGACCAGTGTAATCCTAGCATGAACAAGCATAAAACCCCTGAATAGCAATAAACCAAATAATAAAATACATCCAAATCATGCTATTTGGATGCATGTTTGGATTATATTTGAGGATATAGGCCAACAATGGTGGAAATTTATGACACTAAAACTGTGTTAATCAGAATTTCTCAGAGTTACCTATCAGCATACTAACGCAGAGACCACAAAAGATGACTATCACTTTACTAACAAGACTTTTATGAAATTGGAAGTAAACTATAAATAAGTCGATGTGTTTAAGGGTAATAGAGCAATCCATTCACTCACACATCATAAATTATGGTAATAAGCAGAAACTTATGACATTAATTCTAAGGGCAGTTGTATTTTGTGTTTTCATACAGTTGAAGAGTTAACTATAAGCCTATTGACACAAAGATACCGTGTGAACTGAAAAAGTTGGCCACACATTATTTATGTTGGGGGTTGTACAGATGCAGCTGTCTTTGAACAAAGAATCAACCAGTGTTTCAAACATTAATAGGTTTTTTGGAGTAAATCACACACACTTCCAAGGCCAGGGCTTTTTGGAGGAGCTCAACAAGATTCTTAATCTTGGAAAACATATGCTTTTCTTCTACTTCTTCTTTTTCTTCTCAGATTCTTCTTCTTCTAAGGCATTTTTATGAAACAGTGGAAAGAACGTCAGAGCGATATTTGTAGAGAAGAAAGAAATACGGTCGTTTTTTTTTTTCTCAGTTTGGCTTTCCTCTGAACTGTAGCCAGTTCTGTCGTTACCCTGCCCCCTTTCCCTTTCTCTTCTCAACTTCACCACCTGCAACACATTTCACCCTCATAAATGACCCATCTCCCACCACCCGATTATGTTTTTATAGACTGTTATTGAAGGTTGACCTGCTTCGGCCAATTTTCAGTCACTTTTTAGCCTCCCGTGATCTGACTGTTCTTTGATGTTGAAGGCTAACAGCAGTGACATGTCAACTATTTGTGCCTCAGTGTGTAATGCTCTTGTACTGTATTTCATACTTAAACTAAACTTTACCATCAGATCTGTGGTAACTTCATATATCACTACTTTATTCTGGCAAACTAACTTTCATCATTTTATAATAAAAGGGACTGTTTATTTTCTTTGCAACATGATTATTATACTGTCATTTATATGTTTTTCTGTATTATTTGCAGCCAAACCAGATTTCTATGGATGAAAACATATTGGTGTCCCGTTATATTAATAACCCATTACTAATAGATGGTGAGTTTGTTTTTATCCTTTAAATGACAGCCTTGGAAAAATTTTTACTCGAATAATCTCTATTTATTATTATCATTATTATTATTTATAATCTAATAATCTCTTTTTTTGGTTTTGTTCACAGAGTTCAAGTTTGATGTACGGTTGTATGTGTTGGTGACTTCATATGATCCAGTAATTATCTACGTGTATGAAGAGGGCCTGGCTAGGTAAGGTTATTTAGATGTTTATTATGTGATTATGCTGTTTTATTTTTTTAGATTAGACTAGACTTTATTGATCCCACAACGGGGAAATTCACTGGTCAAAGCAGAAACAGAATGAAGTGCAAGAGGAAAATGTAGTTCAGCTCCTAAAAATATCGTACTTTCCATTAATAAAGTAAGAGTAATTCCATCAGAATGTCTTGGGATATCTTATTTAAAAACAGATCAAAGACAAAGTGTTGAAAAGTGGAATAACTGGGCTTTGTTAGGTTTTCCTGTAATTTTTCTCTTTATTATCTCTAGTGTGTCATTTTATTTTCCCCTGGACAATGCCTTTTAGTTGCCAGTTATCTTGACTCTCAGCCTTTTCATAATAATTGAAAAGAAAAGCTTTTTACCATCAGTATTTCATCATGTTCATTACAACTTAAAAAAAAAAGGAAACAAAAGCACGTTATGATTTTCTAGGTTAAAAGACTATCTTATTTTACTCTGCTTCCTCCTCTGCCTTCTACACAGACTTATACTTTCATCACTTACTACCTGAACATGGAGTATGCTTAAACACACACAGAATACATGATTAAATAATAATGCTATAAATTGTACCAAAAAATTATATAAAACAGAAACTAGCAACATTCAAACACTTATTTACATATATAATTCTTAATTTGTGTTTTTATTCCTTGTTTTAAACATAAATATTGCCTTTTTTTTAAATTAATTTTCTTTTTCTCCAGTTTGAAGATGCATAGCAATGAAAACTTACTCATCCCATTGGCACATTGTTTACTTTTGGTGTAAAACAAGTCAGTTAGGTTATAATAAACAATATTTGATTTCTTTGTATTATGGTACTTTACTGTAAGATCCATGACTCGTGCTCAGTTGAGTCGCCAGCAGAGGGCAGCCTCAGCTCTGCACACACAGTGTAAAGCAGTGTGTGTAGCATCAGTAGTGACTTAGAAACAAAGCCTTCTATTGTTTCAGTAGTATGATGTGCACATCAAAAGTAGCTGATTGTGTCACTGTTTGCAGATTATATTTTAGGATTAGTTTGTGTGATTGTCCTTCTATATTGGATGCAAGGATTGTCTATTAATCTAATAAGAGGTTATCATGAACAAGTGGGGCAGAGGAGAATAGATGATTTGTAGATCGATGGACCACTGCTTTAGCCTGACAGAGATACGCGCTGGAAACAGAATGCCACCGCCCTCTTGTTTTCTGGCTTGATTATCATGTGTGGGCAATAAATCATGGCCAAATTCTGAATCCTTCTTTTATCTCTTGACATTCCTTTGGTTTGTGTTGGTATTCAGGTACACAGTGCGTGCCAAAGAATTCTCATTATTGCACATGTGGCATCCACTCCTCTCAAAGGCTGCCAGAAACTAATCCCTTCCAAAGTGCCCCTTGTATTCAGTCACTTGTCAGCCTTATGAATGTGGTCATTACTTTTTTTTTTTTTTTTTTTGTTCCTGTCCACAGATTTGCTACAGTCAAGTATGACCGGACTGCAAAGAACATTAAGAACACCTTCATGCATCTCACAAACTACAGTGTGAACAAAAAGAGCAGTGATTATGTCAGGTAACCCAAGTAAAGTGAAAGTGGAGCCAGTTTCGCAAATCTGACTTAGTCATCTATTTCTTTATAACTTGAGTATTCAAAGTGTGTTTCTTCTTTTCCAGTTGCGATGACCCTGAAGTTGAGGATTATGGGAACAAATGGAGTATGAGTGCAGTGTTGAGGTATTTGAAGGAGGAAGGGAAGGACACCACATGTGAGTTAAACCTTTATACTCTCCTTTTTTCGACCATTTTTCTGGGTATCATCTGTGTATTTAAGCTTTGATGCTCCATTTAGCTTGTTTTCATTTGTAATAGCTGTCAGTACCTGGTTATTTTAATTCATCACAGTCTATCAAAAGGTGTCTAGCAAGTATGCATGTTATATTATTCTCATTTTCTGCTCATTTTTAATCTCTTTCAGTGTTGATGAAACAGGTGGAGGACCTCATCATCAAAGCTGTGCTGAGTGCTGAACTGCAGATTGCCACCGCCTGCAAGATGTTTGTTCCCCACAGGACAAACTGCTTTGGTAATCATTTCTTAGTCTTTTTAAAATGTTTTTCACCACCACAGGAAAACTCATCTAGTTCCTCACATTCTGACACAGTTGCACTGGGTGTAAGATCCGTCAGATGTACAACAAAGCCAGTCGGGGATAGTTTTACAGTTAGCTTTAATCTGTTGGGCATTATAAGGAAAGGTTTGATTTATAAAAGCTGCAAAGGTTATGATGAAAGAATGCAGGACATCAAATATGATTTACCAAACCATTGTTTATAAAGGTCTTCTATTGTGCAAAGCCATTTTATTCTTCCACATCATGAAGGAACCACTAACGTTTGTGGGAAACAAAACTGTTTTACCTGCAATTCTATTTCTTTTATGTTTGTGTTACATTGTTCATTGTAGTTTTTAGTTAGCTTTTTGTTATTTTCTCACTTCTAATTCTAATTTTCATCTTAGCTTTGTAGTTGTTAATCATAATAACATGTGTAAGGGTTCATAGTTTGCAAATGCAGTTATACTGATCTATATCATACTGAGGTAAAGGGAACTAACTATGCAGCAGAGGAAAACTACAAGTGTTATAGCCTCACATGAAAATTCATCATACATATATGCTCACACATACTTAGTTACAGTATATACACCACCACACCCCTCACATTTCCTTTCAGTTTCACATTCATTGTCCAGCAGTTCCTCTCTACTATTTCTTTAGTGCACCATGGTGAGGTTGTAGACAGTCATTCCTCAGTGTGGAGCCTTCCTGCCTGTTGCTGCCCTCTGACTGGCTACTCGTTTGTCGTGGAGGGCCTGTTGACTGAAGCAGGAATTTGTTTCCTCTCCTCTTGTTGCCATTCAGGTCTGCCTGATTTAGGCTGACTGTTTTCTTGGCTTGCTTCTGCCTTGCTGCAGGCTTGTGTGAACTCCATTTTGGAGCCATTACCCATGTTAGTGTTGGCACTAATTGTCTGCGCTCTTTCTCTCTGTCTGGCAGTCTGTCTGAGATTTTGGGGTTTGAAAGCACACTAGCTGAGCTTCCCCCGGCACCGATGTCTCTCTTTTCACTGTCCTTTCCCCTTTTTTTCTCTCGCTGTTTCTCTTTGTTTATAATTCTCCCTCTCCTGCTCACACTTTCTTTCACCTCTCAGATGTTAGAAAAATAAAGGGCATTAAGGTTTGACAGGCCTTGGTAGACATAATAGCCCACTGATTGCTGGTTGCTTGGGCTGTATTGGACGCGTAGCAGCGTGGGGCTCACACCATCTGACAGTCGCCTGCATAAAGATGCTATCTGTACCCTGAGCATCACTGCTGGTTGAAAGACCGCTTCAACCCAGGGTGTGAACATTGACCATGCTGGTATTTACAGTGGAAATGTGGCTTACCGAGCTATAACATGGCTGTCATACTTATATAATAGACGTGTAGAAACAACCAGATGACACATATCTTTGGTGTGAGGCCGATAAACAAATTTGGAAAAACAAGTTTTGTTCTCATTTCCATTCATTCACTCACTCAGTTAGGCCTATATTAGGGGTTATTTGTTTGTACATGTTCTCATATCTCACAAAAATGCTTCATGGTATGCTCTGTGGTAATATTAAGACAGTTTAGCTTGCCAGTGTGGAAACTGCAGAAAATTTATACTATGCTAATGTTATTGAGTAGCACAAAGGCCAATTAGGATGTACACCTTTCAGTAGTAAGATACACAATACACTGTGGTCTGCCGTGAACATGCCCATTACCTTATTTCAACTGTATCAGTTTACTATTGAATTAAGAGTAATTTTGTTGTCTTCAGATGGCCCCAAGCAAGTTAATTACAGCATTCATAGTCAGTCTGCAGGATTAAGTTTCCGAAGACAGACACTGACGGTTCCAGGGGACCACCCTCATCCGCTCAGTGTGGTTGCACAGCATGCAACCTCTCTGCACGTCACATCGTACGTACAGTATTAACATACGTAGACATGTAGGAACCAGTGTAAAGCATGGCCGTTACAAACTGACAGGCCTGTCTAAGCTTCAGGGAGTCCAGTCTAGTATCTCTGTGGGCTTTTTTTTTCCGTCTTAAAATCCCACCCAAACCTCCAAGGAGTCATGTTCACTAAGCTCCTGTCAACTTCAGCTCCCCTCCACCTCCTCCAAGTCTTGCACCTACCTTTCCTTTCCCGTTCACCAACCTACAATGCACACTGAGCCTCAGTGCTGTTATGTACCAGTAAATAAGTAAAGCATTAGAATATACGACAGCAAATAAATGTGTGTGCATGTGCACATAAAAGCCGCCATTGTTTAGTCTTTATACAGTCTCTGGCTTGTCTGGAAGGAAGCCATGCAAGACTATAAAGCACATTATAATTTTAATTTACTGCAAATTGTTCCCTGCCATTTTAATGTCTATTAATGGTTTTAATACAATGTTTATTGTTTTCAAATGGGATTTCTTCCCTTTGCTTAAATTGCACTGCGTATCTAAATAGGCATAGTGTAACAAAATCTTTTTATAGCTCGGTAATGCCTCATGTGGGAAGAAATAAAAATAACAGGTTTTTTTGTTTAACATCGGTATAGAGCGTGTGTGTGTGTGTCTGTGTGTGTGTCTGTGGGGAGAAAATGCCACCCATGCAGCTCCTTACCGCTGCCGTGTGATTAATGGACAGGCTTTTTGCTGAGGGATGCTGATTACGAGATGTTTTGACTAAGATCTGATTAGCCAAGCCAAAGGCCTATTTTATTACACACAAAACATTCCACTTACTGGTCCTGTGTTCCACTCGACGTCCCTCATTAAGTGCTGAGTGTGGTTGGATCTCCTGTCTGTGAACCTCTCTCCCTGTTTTACATTTGTCAGATACTCCCACACTTCTCTGCAGCACAATGTTGGTATCCCTACGATGACAGTAACGCTGAGACTTTTTAAGAGTGATTAATAGTTTGGGCCTCACTATGATAATAAAGCGATAAAGTGTAAGCTGTTATTTTAATTTGTTGTCCTCAGAGTGTTTTTATTATTGTGGCTCCAAGCTCCCTGCAACACCAGCACTAAAAAAGTTCAGCAGCAATAATTTATCTCCAAATGATGCAAGATTAATTCAATTGTCCTCGCCTATGAACAAAACACACATGAAGAAAATAGTTTATGCTGCTGTTGTTATTGTGGTCCAACAAGCTGCATGGCCAGGGTGGGGAGATTATTGTTTTTGGGCGTTTGTCTCTTGTGGTGAAATTTCCAGCAGCGCCCATCCAATAATAAAAGAAAAAAAAACAAAACTCTTCATCACCCCTTTTCTCTG
Organism: Apogon talboti; assembly: GCA_037367365.1. Taxonomy (NCBI): domain Eukaryota; kingdom Metazoa; phylum Chordata; class Actinopteri; order Kurtiformes; family Apogonidae; genus Apogon; species Apogon talboti. Next base: position 14,990 of record JAPQRQ010045145.1, on the reverse strand, counting down.
TCCTTTTTTTTTGCTTTCCCGCCCTCTTTAATGGGTGTGATGTGGATGTTCGCTGCCTCTCCTCTCCTTGTCTGTGATGCTTGTTGTGGGCTCTCTGCGGGCGCATTTAACAGCGCTCCCCCGGCAGCGGTCGAGCCACAGAACAAACGCTTCTAGCAGCGAGCGGCTCGGCAGGCTCATGGGGCAGGAGCGGCGTCTGCTCCTAATTGGGGGAAAATGTGCAGCACATGGAGTCTGCTTGTCGGGGGCTGGTGAGGTGGTGTAACACCTCCCCATTTTCCCCTGTTGTTGTGGTGCCACTGATGAGGCACTCCAGGCCCAAACCCATTTATTCCAGTACTCTGTTCCACTCTACATAATATTTCATGACACGCACTCTCTTTATCTCTCATTTTAGTCTCGGTCTGTATCTGTAAAAAAGTGAACAGAAGTTAATGCAGCAGGTCTTTGTGCAGAGATGTAAGGTCTTGATAACAAAGGAGTAAATCTCATGAGTGTCCGTCCGTGCAGCACGAACACATGGGCTTGATTCATTTTTCTGACAACTTCAAGTTGAGGTACAAAGGTTAAAACAGTTTCAAGTGGTAAAATGTCAGGGTGATGAAACATAAAACTAAAGTTGAACAGACAAATGGCACCACAAATAGCCATATATTTTTATGTTCTGAAACTGCTGTGAGAATGAAAAATGCTGCAAATATGATGAAAAATAAAAGTAAACATATGCACCTTAATGTGTATTTTAATTTCTGATTTGAGAAATTGATATAGTTTAGGAATTAATATTGAAGTCAGATTATCAATATCTGTATTGGAATAGAAAATTTACCTGGCAAATATATCCATCAGCTCCAGTGTCAATAATAACATAATGAAATAGTGGAACAATAACTTGAGGAAAAATACAGTGTTTTGAAGAACTGATAGTGGTAACCAAGTTGGAGATCTTTAAGACCTTATACTTGGATATAATTGCACTTACTTAAGGAGGGTTTGTTCAAAATCATGTCAGTCCAAATCTATTTTATAATCCTGATTGTGTCTTCACCGACAACCGATAACTTAATGTGTTTTTAACCTATACACTGCAACAAAATACAGGCTAATAAATCAAAGCACCTCAGAAACTTTCAGCATTATTCAACAAAGTGCAGCATCAAGCCACTGCTTGCTGTCCCGCTGGCTTTTGTGTGTTTAACACTGGCATTGACCTGAGATGCTAGAACAAACAGTGCTGGTTATGGCAGCTTTGAAACCTCCAACCCCCTAGCCTATTCTCAACACAGTCTGTTCTTTTGAAGTCCCATTAGAAGGATTTTTCCTTTGGCTCTATGGCTGGGCTTTGCCCTATCCCTGTAAAATAGTGTGGTTTCCCTGCAAGCTGCTGCTGGGGCCGGCGGGTCGTAGGCTTTGGGTGACACTCCCCAGAGTGTGAGGGCTTTATTTGGTATAATAGGCCAAGACTGTAAATCAGTGAAACAGGAGGCGAATTGGGATAGAATTGACTGATTGATTTATATTGAGTGTTTCCTGACCACTATGTGAAAAGGGCTTTCATTTTGCCACTCAGTGCTAAGCCATTATGTGAATGAATATATACAATTTATAGCCTAAAGCTTTTCCCATGTTTCTGTCACTTGGGCACATCGTTACACTTTCAACTCTACAGTTCATAGTTTATTGTCCATGTTAAACAAGATGCTAACTTTACGACAGGACCTTTTTTTTTTACTTTTTTTTTTCTGGTAGTCATTACTGTCCTTCTTGTTAATATAAAGTGACAATATGCAGACTGCATAACCTTCCAGTCATGAGAAAATTATTGACTGTGTGTATGAAAATATTCACAGCCACAGTTTGTTTTTGATCTACGCTCTTACACAAGCAACTTCATGACAGATGAAATGTGTATGTAGTTAGTTAATGTAATGGAGCCAATCTCTCAGTAGCAGGCTTTGGTGAATGTTTCTCTCTTGAGTGATTGGGTCTATAGCATGCATGTAATCAGTAGCAGAAAGACATAAGCCAAGCTGCATAATGTGGGTTGAATGCTTGTGACGTTGATTCCTTTTCTACTTTATTCTTTATATCTTTATTTTCTTCTTACATTTATCTCCACAGAGCTCTATGGCTTTGATGTCCTCATTGACACCCAGCTCAAACCCTGGTTGTTAGAGGTGAACCTTTCTCCGTCTCTGGCATGGTGAGTGAGTCATTAGTCTTGATATGAATTTAGTCAATATGAGTCTCTCAATGTGAACTTAAAAATTGTATTGTGGGTAATGTGCAGCTATCACACTCCTGTTAGGCTAGAAACAAAGAAGTGAATGAAATAATTGTAGCACAAATGTATATGGGAAATGTAAATATAAGAATTTACTTCACCCAGTTCAGTCAAAGTCAGACAACATACATTTTATTTTTTACAACCATTAACCTATCTTTTCCCTGTGGATCTGTATTTCAGGTGATTTTTTTTTTTTTTTTTGGTCTTTGTGTCTTTTTTAATCACACTCTTATTTCCAGTGATACACCTTTGGATCTGAAGATAAAGGCCAGCATGATTGCAGACATGTTTTCACTTGTGGGTGAGTACATGCTGACACGCTGAACATCGAATAATATCTTTTAATTCAAGTCACAATTTTTGCACAAATAATGACAGTTTTTTGACTTGGACTCTCGTGTTTCTAACATCTGTCTTTCACCACTTTTTTTTTTTTCCCATTCTTGTCACACTTTAAAAGTACAGATGCTACTGTTGATGTCCGTTTATAACCAGCAGATTTCAAACCGGTGGAGACAGTCCTCTTTTGTTTAATGCTTAATGTTTTCCCGACATTCCACTCGTTGAGTTTGCGCAAACTGCTGAAAATAGCTATATGCCCTCATAATGGGTGCTCCAGTGTTGAGAGAATAAACCACAGCCTTCATTAATTAAAATGAAATAACTTGTGGACAGAATTGTTTTATAGTCATTAAGCTTTCTTGAGAAACTGGAGCCTTCATGTCAAAATAAAGCAATCTTTAGCATGAAGACATAAAAAAAAAATACCTAGCCCAAGGCAGGGATAAACACTGTTTACACAACAATGTTTGAAGCAGGGAATTATGTGTCTCTTTGACATCTCCTCCCTTCTTAATTGTTGAATCAAGGAGAAATACTTTAAAATATTTGCTCATATGTAAGTTTAACACAAGAGCAGTTTCATACGCTACACACCGCAGGCACGCACTTACAGACTAAGACGGTGTTTTCCCATCTACATGTTTGAACTGTAGTTAGAGTAAGAGTAGAGTAGGGTAAATATGCAATTATTAATCAAACATTTTTATCTCTTGATTATTTAACTTCACTTAATCCTTTACTTTATCCTTCTTATCATTAAAAGCATACACGGAGCCTAGTGATTAGATTCCATTGAAACTGGCACTCAAGTATTAAATCTAACTGTGGTTTCTGCCTAATGATATTAAATGAATGGCTATTGTGTGTGCAAGTGTGTGTGTCTGCACATGTGCGTATGTTTTCTAGCCTTGGCCATGCTGTGGCTTGAAACCCTCCCGGCTCATTAAATGACAGAGTAGAATCATAAATTGCCAGTTATCTTTGGACTGAGACATTACTGTGGGTCTGGGGAAAATGAGCAGTGGCATGTAAAACATAGCACATCTATTATGTACCAAACAAAGTCTCTGTTGGCTGATAACATTTGGGTTTCATCCCAGACCTGTAAATAATGACAGCATTCCATTAGCATTCATTTTCCGCCTGTGTGTAGCTGTCGGCTCTGTGTCACCCATGTTTGTAATAATTGCTGTGTTTAGGCAAGAGCATGGCAGCGGCCCGATTCTTACCTGACGGCTTGGATGGAGTAGAGCAAATAGCCTTGAGCTCCAAGCTGTCAATAGGCCTAATTCAACCAGAGAGTAACTCTAAGATACAACATAAACATTTCTCCTGCATTTCACTATCGGCGCTAGTTAAGTGAGGGGGAGTGTAGGAATAATAACCAGCATAGATTTGACTTTTATTGACAGGGTGGGAACATGTTGGTGGAATGCGTGCGTGTGAATCACAAATATTCAGTCTTATCATCTACCACTGAGATGCGCCAGATCCCAGTTAGAGTCCACAAAAATAATGCCTTTCATACATCATATCACATCATATTTTTCAAGATATTATTGATGTATTTCATTGCATTGTTTAACTTTTCTACAGTTTCTTGCGCAATCATTTCAGTTCTGACTTAATACATAAAGGTCATGGGAATCAGTTATATATTTTCAACCTGATGTCACGCAGATACCAGTTTACGTCTTCCTGTTTTATGGCTTAGGGTTTGTGTGCCAAGACCCCCTGGCGAGGAAGCCACGGACCGACCGAGTCACCCTGGACCCCGACCTGAAACATCTGGCCCAAAAAACACAGGTACTGGACTCTCACATGCACAGCGAGCAACGAAGCCAAGCGTTGCACTCATTTACCCTGCCTTGTGAAATATTCCCACTCTTCTCTTGATCTCTCTGTTGCTTACAGTACATTCTTGCCACTACCATTGAGCTCCTCATGGAAAAATCACTGTAATGCAAAACAACTGTTAATGTAATTACAGTGTTTGAATGACATCAGTTAGTAAGCGCAACACTGTGTAGCTTATTGTTTTATCATTTCTAATCAAGTGACTAATGGTGTTACTAGGCCTCGTTGCCTAATGATACAACGGCTAATGCACTTGGCTCCGTCTGCTTGACTACTGCACCCAGATTTGGTGCTGGATCTGCTGAAGGGAGATTACTAAATCAGACAGATTTCTACTCCACCTTATATTGTATAAAAGGTCTTTTAACACATACAGTAACAATGTTTCATTGTTACGTGGACATATAGGCGTAGTGTGTATGCTTCACAAATGCTAAATGTGTCAAGGTAGTACTGATGTTCACTCACAGCTCATTGTGTTACTCATTGCTTCTTAGAAACCTTTCTCTGCACAGAAAGCTCCCGCACGCAGTAGAGTGGTACGTTTCCTTCAGACTCATCCATATTAATCTATCTTTGCCTTGTCCTTTTGCACTTCCCTGATGCCTGTTTCATTACCGGTAAGAAATTGCCTTTTGCTTTTTGCTTATCTGATTATGTGGCTTTACTATTTTTCACAGTGACAGACAGACGGCTGATATCGATTCCTAATGCTATATTTAATAGAAAACTCATTAGGAAAGTGGCCTTTGTAAGCAAGTGCTTGAAATGCTGCAATGCACCACTTGACTCAAAATCTCCGTCTGCCAGAGTCCGCGTTTCTCAGAAGTACCTAAAACATGCCCAACATAAACGCTAGGCTGAACCCTAGAGGCTTACAGGAAACCTGTCCTCTCCTTTTACTCTGATTATGGACAACAGATGAGACTTTTTTTAGTGGGATTAGGCCATGTCACTTTTTGGCTGCCTTTGTATCCCCCCCAGCCGCGTGAGACAAATTAAACGTAATCCCCCTGTGATTTAGATGACAAATTCTGTACGTGATCCGGTGGGATTGTGCCCTGCTGTCTGGTCCAAGTTCCAACCTGCATGCCATAGTTGTCAATCACAGCCTTGTAGGGCACGGAGTGGGGAGGCCGCCAGAAAAGCAATCCATAACAAAAACACAGAATAAAAGAGGACATGCTGGTTTTTGTTTCTTTTTTGGTTGCTTAAGATATCATTTACATTTTATTTTTAAAATTGAAGCCTTTTAAGTTTATATTGTGGAGTGTGAGATGACTTCGCCCTCAAGAATGTAAGAATTCGTAACAATTTTGAAACATGGAATATTTAAACTACATGAAAAAAACACCAGACACTGGTATGCATTTGTGTTGGACAGGGAAATGGCAGCACATGGACATGAATCAGTTTGGGATAATACTGTTTGGTCTGTGCTTCTCTCCTGTGTAGCGACAGAGGCCTTCATCAGCCAGAAACTCGGAAACAGAAGGGATGAAAGACAAAATAGGAACCAAACAAGACCAGGGAGACAGCACTCTAAATCTGACTAGTGAGGAGGTAAAGTCTGTACAATGACAGTGTGACATTTTTCGAAACATTGGCAGGCCGAGAAGCAGAATATACGTGGAGTCATGTGTTTTCATTCTCCTATATAGGTCAAAGTGTTGAGGAGGATAAAGGAGGAGTATGAAAGACGGGGAGGCTTCGTTAGAATCTTCCCCACTGCAGACACATGGGAGCTCTATGGGTAAGCTGAACCAGAAAGCAGGCTGATCGCTAGTAATCCCTTGTCTACATTGTTGCTCATTATTGATATTATCTTAAGTGGCTAAATGAGCGCAATCAGTGTCTAAAACCAGACCACCAGACTCCTTTTGACTGTCACTACTAGAAGCACCAGAACAAGGTGTATGCTACAGAGTCACTGACCTTTCGTCTTTTCAAGGTATTTTTAGGTCTCTGGTATTCAAAGCCCCTATTTATGAGGAAATCCATCTTTGTGCTTACAATTCATATTCCTATGTGAGGATTTGTTACTTAATTAGGTCCATGGCTGCCTTAGCAGTGGGGATTTTGTGGCAGTTTTTTTTCAAAACGTACTTATTGAGCGGTCTGGGAAATTATCAGTGCATTTAATAGTGGCTGCTTCCAAAGTAGCTAAATCACAGAGGCCTCATTTTAACACATTCGCCGCAAAATAAGGAGGTCGAGGCTCATTCGGGCCCCTGCCTTTATGATTATTGTAATTTGCTTATTATCTTCTTCTCTCAGTGGATATCTGGAGTCCAAGACATCAATGAACTACATGTTGGCAAACAGACTTTTCCATGGAAGGTAAGCATTTCCATTGTGGTCGGGATTGGGGAATAAATCTCTCCATCAGTTTGTGGAAATGGTTGGATTCGAATGTGGCGTTTGTTTGGTTTCGAATGGATAGGTGAGAGGAGCGGCTGAAAAGATGTTGCACAGTCAACTTTTCCAGCGTGCGTCCGATGTCTCTGTGGCATCGTGGCGTCAATTTGGGGCAGGAGGGGGAAAGACTGCTATAGATGAACTGTGCCTTTTTATTGAACCGCAGTTTTTGTTATTATAATACAACATGCATTTATGTTATTTAAATCAGTGTGTGCCTTCAAGTTTTAACCACAGATTTTATTATTGCACAATATCATCTTGAGATTTGGCCCCCCAACTAAGCCTATCTATGATTTTTCCATAGTTGTCCATAGTGATATTGTTTCTGCAAAAGCTGGTGTTATTATCCGGACTTTATCCTTTCTCTTTTGGTTCATCATCAACGTCTGGAAAAACTACTTAACCACATTAATCCCTTTTAGAGCTGGCTTCAGTTCAAGATTAAATTTACGACAAGGGTTCTGCAGCATGCTCTGTAACTGATAATGATAAACATATAAATTGTTATTGTTGTTTTTATTACCACTGTGTTGACATGTCTTGTTCTGTCTCTCAGAAATGGGAATGTGCAGCTGCAGGTGGATGTGGTCCATGGCTGTCACGTTGTCCAGTATGAGAGGAAGCTGCTCTCTCTAGAGGCACGTAAGAGAAGACAGCGCCACCTGACTCATCGCTCTACATCAGGGAAAAAAAAGAAATCTGGTAGGCCTTTATTCTGCCTCAGTTCAGGAAACCACTTTAATTCTCATCTGAAACTAAGGAGACTGTAGCTAAGTGGGACAACATCACACGCTAATGCACTGTTGGTTCCAATAAATTACTCCCCTGTGTCACGGTGAGGTTGGCCAAATATGACTCTGAATGAGTTCATTTCATTGCAGCAACAATAAAAGGCCTATTTTGAGTGTATGTGTATATTTTATCCAAAATGCTAGTGATGCAACTGACATTTGTGTTTCTTTGCAGTGCTGCATACTTCAGGGAAAGAATCCAAGTCCTCCCCAACTGAGAGCAGCGGTCAGGAGGGAGAGGAGTGTGCACAGGAGGAAAGAGAGGAGGTGAAACTAGTGTGCGAGCCAACAGCACACATGGATTTGGTAGCAGAGCGAAGAAGTCAAGTGGCCACACCACTGGATCATCTCCATAGAGAGGCTGTGTCCAGCTCAGCGGCAGCCACGCTTAATGCCAGGCCTAGAGTCAACCTGCTTAACATCCTTCAGCAGGGGTGGGACCTCAGGTCAGTCTGTATTCTGGGCTGCAGACTGTGTTGGCAGCTCCCTCTACGCCTTTCTTTCCCTCTCTTTCGCCTACTTTACTATTTACAATGGACAAATATAAAATCATGCACCCAACAAAGAAGTAGAACCAGAAGAACCTTCAAAATAAAAATAATGTTTACCAATTCCGTTCAATTCAATTCAATAAAAATTTAATAAATAAATAAATATTTTTACTCCTATACCTAGTCAGCAGACAGACATTCTTGTGGACACTTTCTCAACTTATGCCTATGCAAAAGCGCTGTTGCATACAGTGCATTACACTGCAGATCAGCTGCAATAGACAAAATGAGAAAGGATCTGACATAAGGTAAAGGGGTGAAAGCATAAATGTAACATCCACTTAAACCATTTTCTTTTTTTAGGTGGGCTTTTCTAAAGGTTCATTATGTGATAGTGATATCTGGCTGTCAAGTTGCAAACTGCAACTGACTGAATACCCCACACACGCACCATCCAGCTGAAAAAAAAAAAACACATAAAGGCCTGTGTGTCCTTTATGAGTCAGTGTTTGGTTGGTCCATTACAGGAATTATTTTAGTTGAGGGGATAATAACGCTGTCCACACTCCCAACTGAGTGGGTGACGGTAATGTACCATAATGCTGAGGCCACCTGGAATGAAAAATTGGAAAAGTTCCCATAACTTAACACTTATATTTATATTATTTACATGCATATATTAGAGACTTCTGTAATGGTGTTTACAAAACAAAGAGTATAGATGATGTGTAGTTGATTTATTTATCATTTTTGTATTCACCTCTCAGTGTCTCTACCACAAATTACCAGTCAACTGTCACCACAGACTTTTCATCAGTTTACGTTCTGATTGGCTAAGAACAGATCAGCTCAAAAGGTGACTGAGGTCAGACTTTGACATAGAGAGCCACTGGTCCTTATTTCGGAGAAAGATTGCATTACAGGTGATGGTGAGAGACATTTTCATGTATGATGTTTGTCAATTTGAGTTATCATTTTTCATGTCAAGAAAGTCACAATTTGTAGTAAAACTGCTGAAGTACAGTCATTTTCAGACAATGGAAATACGTAAATAGAAAGACTTACACATCCAAAAGTTACGGGGGTGACATGATCATAACTGTATCTCTCCAAAATCTGTTCTGAGTTGTTGAAGATATCTCCACAGCTTCAACATGACCAGACTCGTAGTGATTTTCTCTTCTTTTTCACGTAACTTTTGAAAAACAATGGGATTCATGCCAAGGTAACAGCTGTTTTGGTTTTGGTGATGTGTATCACATGTAACAAGAGATGCAGTCCATTGAGCAATTTCACACAAAACTAGAGGCTACTTGACTAACTTTACTACAAACTGTGGCTTTATGGACGAGTATCATGTGTGTCATTTCACAATTCAGACTGGAACAAAAACTTCTTGGTCTCTCACAAATGGAATACAAGTCATAGTTTTAGGTTCAAGTTAAGTTAGGCTCTATGGGGCACAACAGAAGGGACAGAACTTCAAAGCTATTGTAAACACACAATAAATACATACAATGACATACAGTACATATATAGCTATATTCGCTCACTCCTCATTCAGCTCTGCACTGACCAGGTCGTAAGCAGTAAGCTTGCACCAAAATTATGTAAATAAAACGCCAACACTGGCTAAATGACAACGTATTTGCATTCCAAAACTACTCCTAACAAAACTATCTGTCCTTAGTTCATAACTACCACATGGTCAACACACATGCACAGAGCAAGCTAACTGTTAGTATTAACAAAATGATTATCTCAGTTATGTCAGTTGTGCTGTAAACATCCAAAATAACACAAGATGTTGGTCTGCAATATTTCTCCCGTTTTGAAGGCTGGGTAGTAGTTTTGATGCATTGAAGCAGGAACAACACACTTTTCATAGCTACCTCTCCTGACATGGTTACTTCTCTCTTGTTAGTAACTGGTGGGGGCGGGACTAACACATTTGACTGTAAATATGATTGGTTCCTCCTCAATACATCACAAGTAAAGGCTTTTCTAACTGGCTTGTTTGGTCTGGAGGTCATCCTCTGTTGTGGCACTAGAGGACTGGTGGTACTGAGCAACTTTATATTGTCACAGCTTTTATTATATTTTCACAGGTTTTCTCTTATGTCACAGTTTATATACACCTCAAAATCCAATAAAGATGCTTTTTCATGAAATGAAACTTTGAAATACATTTTTCTCCTGGTCCTGTCCTCAGCCGTACATCACTTAGCTTCTATAACAGTACTCATGTGCATATTGTATGGGCATGTTGACTGTAATCTACTGCAGGTAAAGCTCTATCTATGGATAATTGTCTCGTACAACCCAGCTTTAAAATATCTAAATTATCCCTTCAAAATAAAAATTCTGAGAGAATTCCTCAATTTATGCAAAGAGAACCACAGAATACACTTTCATGCTACTTATTGTACACACTACTATAATTACAGTATGTCCAACTGACACTATAGTCTCCTGTTGTTTTCTAAGTGTTCCTGAAATTATAATTAAACAAGGAATTATCATTCAACAAGTCTGGGTTTGTCAAAAATTCCTCAGTGCTAGCCAGGACTGTGCAAGAAGCTGGGAAATTATAGTCCAGAATATCATTGCTTGTGTTTGACAGGTATTTCCAAAACATCTTTTTCAACAACAATATTCTGACAGTCCTCTTTGCAGTTTCACCCATACCCCAAAAGACACTTCATCATTTTGATACCTGTGCAAGACAAGATACACTGTGTTTCGACAACTTCTGGCTGAAAGTCATACATACCTGTTTTTGTTTTCTTTCTTTCTGGATGAAATGTCAGCAAATGGAATGAGGACAACTGTTGTTCTTTCTGTTGTAACACCTGCATCCCAGATTTCAAAGCAACACAACATTCTTTACTGTCAGTTCTCGGCAAACTAGCTGAAGACAAAATGTATAATCTTTATTTATCAACTGCCAGGAAGAAAAGGAGCTGAAGTTATTCCTTATGTGTGTGTCTGTCTTTTCTTTTCCGTTGTTTTACCTTTTTCTAGTTGCCTTTGTGACTTTTTTTTCTCTTCTCTGCTTCTCCTCTCCAGTAAAGTCCAGGCTCGAATGGCTTTTTCTTCCTACCTGCGGCGAGTCCAGCAAAGACTTCTGGCAGAGAACAGAGCCAACACCATCCCAGCTTGGCCAGACAAGGACAATGACCAAATGGTACAATAATACAGTAACTATTTTTTTTAAAAGTCCTTTTCCAAATAAATGTACAGGGGTGGAATGCCCTGGAGAATTGTTTCCTTTTCATGTATATATGCCAGATTTCCCCTTATGATTATTGTGTTACTCATCTGTACCTTGGCTTTAGTTGAAATGTGCAGAAACCACACCAGAGGGAAAACGTGGTCTTTGTAAAAAGACTCGTTGGTGCATTGGAATGGCATATATCATCATCATCATCATCGCAGACCTTAAAACTTTCGGAAAAAAACATATGCGTGTTTAAAGCTGATCTCTAGGGAGGCCATTGATTTTCAAAGATGTTTTAAGTGGCATTGGACACTGAGAGGGGAACACACAGACAGCATTTATACTTACAACACAAGCAATCAGCGAATCAGGAGGGCGATAATAAAAGATTTCACATGTATGTTTTTCGTCTACACAGGAATTGGTGATTCGATTCCTGAGGAGAGCTGCCAGTAACCTTCAGCAAGACATAAAGGTGGTTCTGCCCAGTCGGCACCTACCACTCCAAGACCGCAGACGCATCCTGGCCCACCAGTTAGGGGAGTTTATCCACTGTTACAACAAGGTACCCATTTCTACACTCCTGTTTTACCCCAAACGTACATTTCTCAGAGATGATGCAAACACATGAGACATCATGCTGTTTCTATTCAGACTCAAGTGAGCATCTGCTTTCTTTTTTACTCTATCTCAACAGGAAACTGAACATATGGTGAAAAAGCATGAGAGCAGTAAAGAGGAGCATTGTGTTAACCATAGTGTTTTTCAAGAGTACATCACTGCCGCAAGGTTTGCAAATTGGCAAACACACTTACCATTGTTCTGTATTTGGCACCTTTCTGTTCCAGATATATGCTACTGAGTGAAGACTGATCTCAATCTGCTATACCCATTTATCTGCTCTCCTTTTTTTTTTTTTTTTTTTTTACAGTGAAAACGATCTGGAGGAAGTACTGACATACTACACTCAGAAAAATAAATCAGCCACTGTCTTCCTAGGAACAAAAGTCAGGAGTGTTAAGAAAGACGTTCATAAAACGAATGCCTCACAAGAGCCAGGCAACTGTGAGGTTTCAAAAAGTGAGTTTTGTCTTTGTTTTTTCCTCATTCTCAGTCTTACTTTTTTCACATTCACATAGTATACTGGAATTCATATGTTTAGATTTTGAAACCCAGAAAAGTAGAGGGAAAAACATTGAGTCATCTGGGGTGAAGAAAAGGTCAGCTTCAAACAATTAGCACTCACTGGGGGAAAACAAATGTGTGTCAGAGCCGTGGAATGGCTAACTGATGATAAAGGAGCTCTGGCTTCTTTCCTCCTTTGAACAGCTCAGCCTGTGTCCAAAGAAGATTCCAGCACTTCAGAGTCTTCGCTCTCCACAGGCAAAGTCAGCAGTGACCCAGACATCAAGGCCGCTGAGAGTCAGCTCTGTGTGCGTGCCGTTCCTGAAGATCAACAGGCAGCGTTTAAGAGCAGATCTGCTAAAACCCAGCCAGAGATCCAGGCCTCTCAGCACTGCTCCAGCTTCCCCACGACTTTAGACTGCACCCATATCCATCTGCAGCACTGCTCCCCCGTCCCGACATCCATTCCTCTCCACTGTCCACCTCCACCGCCTCCCCCTCAACCACCGACCTATGCACAGTCCTTAGCAAAGTCCCAGTTCTGCCAAATTGAGACTCTCCCTGATCCCCCTGCCTATACGTCTGCCCCCGTTGTCACGCAGCCGCCGAGAGCAGTGTGGGCAGCTCCTTCCACTGGCCCTAACACAGTATCTACTGAGCAGCCCGCTCAGACGCTCAGGAGGATTCAGTCCTTTACTTCATCCACACCCAGCTCTGGAGCACCCTCCTCCATCCCGGGTGCTATGCACATTTACAGCCAGAAGCTCTCTAGACCCACCTCTGCAAGCCAAGGTAAACTCATTACTCTACATGCACAAAAAAATCTTTGTTAGCATATTTCGTCTGTGTAGACTTCTTGTATATAAAGTGAAGTTCTGCTATTTGTCTGATCTGAACCTCAAATGTTTCCTTTGGCTATAACTAATCATAAAACCCAACAAGTACATACATATTAACATTATTTCTGAGTGACATGGTTGAAAAGTACCAGCTAGTGCTGGACGATATAGGCTACCAAAAGAACTGTTTTACCAGTTTTTAATTCTTGTACTGCAAGACCTTTTCAACAACGGCCATATCATACCAGAGATGTGCATAGTGTTAGAACTCCTATTGACTATGCATCTGTGCAAAAATGAACAGTAGTTGACATATCTATTTATTTTTATATTCTGCTTTTACAATTTTGCAGTCTGTACAGTTACCATTCTGCAACTGTTTCATGCATACTTCATATATTGTATAATTTTGTGGGACCAAGTAAATGTTAAATACCTCCAAGTCATTTTATTTAATCACCTCCAAGTCTTTTTAGTCACATCACATTTGATCTATTTTCTTCAGTATAAAATAAGCTGCAAACCTGTATAAGGACTTTGTCTCGTGCAAAAATCTACTGCTATAACATATACAACAGAAATGTTGTTATGAAATGCATATTTGGTTCACACAAGTTGGGTTTATACATATATTATTTCTTCTGGCTCCTGGGTCAACATGTTTCTGTTTTCCTCTGGTTTTCACCTGATATTCCTTTTACCAGGTTAATTTTCACTTGTGACATGTGTGTCATTGTTTTCTTTGTCAGCTCCTAAGACGAGCACTTCCACTAAGCTGAAGTCAAACTCCGTGGGGACAATTAAAGAGTTGCACTCTCTGTCGGCCCAGGCCCAGTCCAACCAGCAGGCCTTCATTTCGGCTCTGCAGAAGCTGGCCGACAAGCAGGTTGCTCGCCACTACTCCACCTCTAGTCACATCAACCTGCTGACACAACATGTGAGCTCATTTATGTTTAGTTCGACCTCTGTAACCCTCTAAGTCGACAGCTCCTCCCGGGTTAAGCAGGAAGTTTCACCGTGTTCTCACAAGAAATGATGTTGAGTTATTGAGCAATTGTAAACTGATCTCTAAAACGCTTCATGTAAGGAACAGTCTGGCCCCTCTGCAGTAGTCTCTCACTGTGAGGTCTCTGATATTTCTCTTTGTTGATGCATAAACCTGGCTCTGACCCCATGCTGATTGGCGGCATCTAGCTGCTCATTCATTCAGCAGACCCGTTGGAGCCGGAGGGTCTGCTGCCTTGCGCTGCGCACCTTCTGTCTCTACGTTCTTCTGCCTTCTGCTCGCCTGCAGTCTGTGGGCTGGAGGAGGTGTGGGGGTGGGTCTGGAACTGGGTTTGAAGCTGGCTGGCCCAAACAGTGGTGAGCCGCATCAAGCCTCAGCTCTGTGTGAGGTCTCATTATCAGTTGCTCCATGGGGGAGTGATTTTGGTTGATACTTAACAAGCAGCCACTTTTTTGTGGTAATTGATGCTTATAAATAGAGGAATGTGGCAAATTGGCACTGAGCAGGGGAGCGGCAGGTACGTTGGCTCCATCACCCCTTATTCCTATACTCCCCAAGGGTTTGTCATACATCGTGGGGAGCCCATCAACCCCCCCCCCTCAACACACCCA
>JAPQRQ010045083.1:0-22014 GCA_037367365.1 Apogon talboti | reverse complement strand
GGGGGGCTAAAGGACAGAGAGAGATGAAAACTTGACAAAGCGCTCAGCCTGTTGTCTCTGGCTCCAGTAGAAAGTTGCACAGAGAGAAGTCCTGTCTACCAAGGCTGATGGGAAAGAGAATATGAGAAACACATTTTCCAGCAGACCCCCACCCATCTCAAATAACAGCTCATTCTACCCCTGTGCCTCTGTGGTGCAACTTTTGAATGTGTACGTGTGAGTGTCTGTATGCATAAATACCAGTACGTATTTGAGAACAGACTGGAAGACATAACAGGTCAGAAAGTCTGACTTCAGACTCACTTTGGCACACTTGGTGGGGCGCGATGGGGTTGGCTGCGGGGCTGCTTAAGGCCGTCGGCGTTTACAGAGGCGGCGGGTGCAGTGTGAGTGGTTATCTGAGGAACAGGTGGGGCGTGGCCACGGACCGCTAGCCTGCCACCGGGCGCTGATTTTCTAGGTAGACTGGGGCTGAGAACAGAAGAAGCCCATTAGTGATTTAGTTTATTATATTTATTGACTGGAGCTGGAGTGGGTATGTACCTGGTGGGCTGTATCCACGAGGAATCGACAGGTGGGGGCAGAGGGGTGGAGCAGGTGGAGGTGGAGATCTCTCCGATGACAGAGAGCGCTTCCTTCAGGGCAGTATGTTTGCGGAGCACTTCCTCGCGGTGTTGCTGCTGCTCTGGTGATTCATCCATCAGTGCTGAGCATTCTCCCAGAGCGTAGAGCTGGGCCAGGAGCTCGGAGCTAATGAACTCCTTCACCTACAGAGAGGGATTATAAACAGCTGTGACAAGTTGAAATGTTAGACCCTGTAAAGTGATATTCTGCTCTGATTTGGGATTATGACTACATTCTTAAAACGGTGATGAAAATCATAGGTCTCTCTCCTTTCGATCTTTTTTTTAAGTTGCTGGAACATAATCAAATACCGTTTCAAATCATTTAGACAAAGGAATATACAGATGGTGACAAATTACGGGGAAAACCAAACTAGTGTTTTCGTAAGGTGTTGTGCTACCATGTGCTGCCAGAACACCGTCAGCACTCCTTGGCATGGAACTCTATACAAGGGATATACACCATTATTCCAGAAGATATTCTCTCATGTAATGTTTTGCTTATGGTGATGGAGAGTGATATATAACATGTTGGTCCAAAATCTGCCATAGCAGATGAGTTGAGCTGAGATCTCACATTATTTTCATACAAATCAAACCATTAAGTGAGCGCTTGCACTCTAAGTACATGGGGATCATTATCCTGAAAGAGACCACTGCCATTGGGTTTTCCTTTATTCTTTAATCTGTCACCCATATATAGATCCTACAAGGTAATTTTGGATTATGATTTAAACCAAACCAGTATTTCTATTAAGAAAGCATATGAAAGACAGAAAGAAAGAAAGAAAGAAAGAAAGACAGAAAGAAAGAAAGACAGAAAGAAAGAAAGAAAGAAAGAAAGAAAAGTGCTGTTTGGGACTGAGCTTGCATCTTACACTGTTAATGATGAGGTGCATAATGGTCTTTGGCATTAGGTCCCTGATGGTCTTATAGATGATGCTCATATAGGAGTCGACCAGGTTACGGATGGTTTCCACCTGACGCTCCAGCTGAGGGTCAGTAAAGTTTTCAGGCGCCCCATTTCCCTGTCCGTCCACCTAGATGACACACCAGATGGAGTTAGAAGATCTGCAACATCCAGTATGCAGACTATGCTTTTGGTTTCATTTGCTACAAGTCGGTGGGGTGAGATGTGAAACAATACAGATTGGGCTTATGCTTATTTCCGTTATCTTGTCTCGTCATCTGTTCTTTGCTGGTGACAAAGAGAAGCGCAGAGCCACTGTGGTAGGAGCACAGAGAGCAGAACAGAGGGAACACAAGGGAGGTAAGGAGGAGTGGGCAGAAGAAAGAAAGGGGGGAGTGGGTGAGGGACGAGGAACTGCTGATTAGAAACAGACTACAACACACGCACACACACACACACACATACACATATTGTAGTGACATCATGGGCCAAGAATGCTGTGCTGAAGAGCCAACGACAGAGCGAGATGGAAGGGGTGGGGGACTTGCTTTTTCACTTTGGAAGGGGAAGAAAAAGGGGGGGAACATGCAAAAAGGGGTTATGGCCTGAGTTAAGGTTAGCAAAAACCCGCCAATGTGTACTACACAAAGGTAAAATGCAGGCAGGTGCAGCTCCCCACCGCTAAGGTCAGGGTCGGGTTTAATTGGGTTAAATTAGAGGTCAAAGGACTCACAGTGACTTTCTCAGGGTACACTCCAGCCCGCAACAGCGAAGCCTTCCAGCTGTCCAACTCCTCCTGAGAGTTACACGCCAGCTCGAGGTATTTGTAGTCCTTATACACGTTCCTGCAGTGAATTATAATACTGTCAGACCACTATGAAATAAATAACAGCATTAACATCCGAAAGGTGCCTGGACCTACACAATAACAGGGTTATAAAAAGAACACCAACCGACATGGAGTGGTGTCCCAGTGTAACACGGGCGTGCAGCGTAACAGACTGACCTTTTAGTCTGGTTTCCCGGGACAATCTCAGCTGAACAACATTTTCAGTCATTTATTGCAGTGTGCTCTCTTTTTTTTTTTTCCAAATTCATCTCATTCAGAAGCAAAACAATTTTTTCTCCTTCTCTAAAGGGAGGGCAAAAAAAGTAGTAAATCCCTAGTACAAAAAAATGTCTCTTGCAAAACACTGTGAGGCCAAGTCACAGACCGCATCGCTTGAATTATAATTTAGCTTGAGAACACCTATCATTGCACAGAATGGCTGTATTCAACGAAAGGAAGATAAGAGGTATTTGGTATTTATCCAGACCACACAGATGATTTTTTTTAAACTTATGTTCTAATTTTGTAATACCTTTTTATAATAATTTATGGACAAATCTGAACTCATGTCGAGGATTTTTGGACCATGTGTTTAGAAAAATTGTGGTCCACGTTAAACTTAGAGTTGGACCTTTGTGAACACTACTTAGCAAAAGTCCTGGGCCAACATTAGATTTGTTGGTTTCGTAAAGTTATAATGACCACACATATGCATTTCTCAGTCTCTGTATTATGATATAATCTGGATATATGGGAAGTATGGAAGTATGTTTACAGCAGCAAAAACTAAAGTTTTAAAAAAAGCTTCTATAAAAGTGGTAGTATTTAGTGTGACCTCCTTTTGCACTTAAATATGAGATTTATTGCATTAATTTTCAGATGTTTTATATTAGGTTTAATTCAACACATCAGATGTTTCTAACTGTTTGTGCTGCTTCTTGTCATGGGGGTCAGGGGTCACGGTAAATAGTCCCTTCAACCTTTACAACCCATTTACTTCATTTTTTCTGTGTGACTTTTAAGGCTGGCACATAATTCTTACATTTTCTTGTTGTATCTGAAGAAAAGAGAATGAGAAATAAATATGTACACTCATTTCAACCCTGCAAAAACAACAAAGACAAAGGTGGCAGAAGGCTCTTGCATTGTACTGTACATCTCAGTTAATCATGTCAAAATGCAATCTAACACTATGAAGGAAGGTAGTCTACTTGAAAAATATCCTATATCTGTCTCTCCCACATGTTTAAGTTGGCCTACTGTCTGGTTGCTCATTTATCAAACCTCAACTGTTTTGGGTTTTTTTTTCCCCAGCAAAAATGCAACTTAAATGTGGATGTTATTCATGTCTTTACAATTAATTTTTTTTAGCCACTGTTTTCAGTTTTATAATAATGGATTAGATTTCTATCGCGCTTTTCAGGCACCCAAAGCGCTTTACATTATTGATTCATTATTCATTTGCTCTCACATTCACACTCCAGTGGTGGTTAACACATGTGTAGCCACAGCTGCCCTGGGGCAGGCTAATGGAAGCGTGGCTGCCAATACGTGCCCCTCCGACCACCACCAAACATTCATACACCAGTGTGAGTGACACTGGAGGCAAGGTGGGTCAAGTGTCTTACCCAAGGACACAACCACACATGACTAGGACAGAGCGGGATCCGAACAACCAACCCTTCGGTTATTGGACGACCCTCCCGAGCCATGGCCGCCCCACTTCCATTTTGTGTCCCATTTCTGCATCTTGTGTAAATTACTTGATACTGAGTTAATGGGTCATTAGGTTTTGATAAAGCGGCCCTGCAAGTCAGCGCCAGATTGAGAATCATCAGATGCTTGATGGAACATACTTTGTGACATGTTGTGCCCATCTCCCCCAAATTTTGTGTTACTTAAAAGCTATATGGTATTGATATATTGATGGTTTATCAGTGTCATTTCCTGAAACATTCATGCCAGTAAAGCCAACTTTGAACTGAACTAAAAGAATAAACTCGACTCACATGTGCAGATACACAAACATAGACACACAAATTAAAACTTTTTTTAAATCGTTCTTCGACCATTGTCAAGTTGTTGTGACCTCCCTCACAACAGCTTATCCCCTCATCTTCATCATATATTCCCTCCCTGTTTTTCATTCCTTCTTCCCCTCTGTCTTTCCTCTCACGTCCCTCTTCACACCACCATACCATCTTTGTGCACAGCAAACCTAGAAACAGGCAACGGCTCTGGAGCAGGCTGGAGCCCATCTGTTAAACATTTTTTGTTAATCACTCAGTTGTTTCATTCCTCCTTTTGTTGTTCCCTTCTCACATTCATAACACATAGCAATTAACCTCAAATATGTGAAACCATTTTGTGTGTGTGTGAGAGAGAAAGAGAGACAACAGGAACAAAAAGAAAAAACGACAGACTGTTACACGGTGACTGAAACTGCAGAGAACAACGGAGAAAGATCAAGAAACGGGCCGTCAGTTTGTGAGCTTATGGCTAGGCTAGGATGGGTGAGGCTAATAAGTCAGGGTGTGGTGGCTAACAGACAGGGAGCAAAGCCAACGATGACAATACTGCAGTGCTATTACACAAAACAGGACACTATCGTATGCATACACTCAAGAGTGACTATTAAAATTTTACTCTGCTCATTTATCATTCACATCGACAGTGTTTTTTCTGATCCAGTTCTCTATCTTATACTTTGCTTATGGCCAGTGTGAGTTTTTTAACTCGTCTTGGGGAATTTCTGTGCTGAACCCCAACTGCTTTAGATTTGAAGAGTTTCCTGAGGTTTTTGATTACTGTCAGACAGGGACAAAACCACTGCAATGTCTGCCACACACACACACTCATGCAAATACAGAAAGAGAAACAGAGAGAGTGAGGGTGCAGGAAAAAGTGGGGAAGGGGAGGGAGGGGGGGCGCCATAGGACAGACTTTGACACATTCCTGGCCAATGGCTCTGATACTCTCTCTCCCCCTTTCTTTCTCCTCTTAGCCCTTCCAATTCTTCTCTCTCCCTCCTTTTTGTGGTGAGTCGAGCAATTCTTTCCAAACAAGAGCAGCCTCATCTCTGATCCAAACTCTCTGGCTTTGATTAGCTGCTTAATGAGCCTGCCGTCGGTATGCTGTGGTCTATACAAACACACACTCACACACATTTGCAAAGGTGCATACACACATGTGCACACACAAATTCAGTTTGTGTGTCCGAATGCAGAATAGCACACAGAATTATAAACAAAGCCCACATGCTCTGGTACAATCAGCCAGGCTTAGGGTAAACTCCAACTCCTAAGTATTCGCTCTCTCACTTTCTTTTTCTCTTATGCTCTCTCTTTGTCTCTCTGTCTCTCTCAATCTGTTTCACACACATAAACCCAACAAACCCAAAGCCAGCGCTGCCCTCAACAGCCTGGCGTACACTCAGACACACACAAAAAAAATTACTCCAGCTCCAGCACCCACTGGATATCCTTTCACTTCCGGTGGCAAAGTTGAATAGCAGAGGTTAAAGCAAGGGCAAAATACCAGTCTGACATCTCCTCCCTTTCTTCTCTAACATGTGCAACCGTCAAAAATATCACAACTTCACCAAGCAGGTGACAAGAACAGAACTCCCTTCTCTGACTCACTACACATGCACATACAAAGGCCTAAAGCCACGCACAAACCTTAGCTCTGTGTTGAAGATTGCAAAAGCGAATTTGCTGGACATAAAGCTTTTCTCCGTGTCTCTCAGCTTTAAGTTGTCCAGAGGAAGCATGTACTTCTTCTCCTTCTCCTGGAAAAGACAGAATACAGAGAGATAAAGGTTGATAGTAGTTTGCAGAGTAAAATATGACATCACAGAGAGGTAACACAGGTGTTGTTGGCAAAAAACCCCACACTTCAGTTGTAACTGTTGTACCTCTGGCACTATGGGTTTGTGTCTACAAAAGGGAGCTGCTCTGCTAGAGGGGCCTAGAGTCGGTGAACCTGTGGAAATCAAAGTGTCACACAGACTCTGGGAACACTGTTGTTGAGTTCATATAAAATGATGTGTCTGTCTGTCTGACTCACTCATTAACAAATCGCTAAGGGGTGAAAGAGAGATGGTGGAAAAGGGGGAGAGAGAAGGCAAAATAGATGCCATAAGTCTATAGTCTGTCGTCACCATAGGGACTTATGAATGACAGAGAACAGTTGGAGGAGCAGAGAGGACAGGGTGAGGAGAACCAGACAGTATGGAGGCAGGGTTCAGAGAAGCAAAGCTGGGAGGGAGGGAATGAGAGAAGGACTATGAAAAAAAAAAATGGAGAGAGGCCGGGCCCACATGTGAAAGTCATTACTCAGACTCGAGCTCTAACACAACATTTCTCCTAAAGTAAAGCCCTTCCCCCTCTTCGCTCTTCCCTGGCCTGCTCCCTCTTTTTACCCTTTGAGACGGGGGGCTTTCAGAGAGCTGCTTTGGTTTTAGTTCCAGCTGTGCTTAAGGTAGAGATAGAGGTGAGACAGGAAAGATGAAACAGAAAGGTGACCTCCTTAAAAAGATGAATTGAAGCATCCCTGTAAGAAAAGACGTCCTAAAAATCACAGCATATGTGTGCACGCATGGGTGTGTGTTTAAGCAAGTGCGCATGAGGTTGTACATTTTGGTCTTCCCTCTCTGAGTACTCCCCTGAACCCTACGACTCTCTTCCTTCGTTCCTCTTTCCTTTTTTCCAGAGGGGCCCACTTCCTGTAACAGAGGCTGAAAAAAATGACAGAACGGGATTGGCGCTCATACAGCAACATCTGGGATCGCTTTAGACGGAGGGGGAGGAGACTGGAGAGAGTATAGGGTGCTCTGATGAGGTAGAAATAGAAAGTAGAGATGGGGAAGAGAGGAAGAGGAGGGATAGAGGGATAGAAGAAGTGAATTTTGCTAGTGTGGAAAAGGAAGGATTGAGGAACATTGAGAGCCGGAGAGAGTGTACAGGAGAAGTGAGGAGAAATCGCAGACCACTCCAAAGTTGATTCCCCAAGGGTCACATCAACCCATATATGGCTGCTAAGTTCCTCCTTAACTCTCTCTCCTTCTCTCACTCCTCTTATTTCCTTATGCCTTCCCTGAGTGAACGGGCAGATCCCTAAGCTGAACGCGTGAATGTGCCACGTCAAGACTGGATACTACGCCGGGACACGGCCCTGCGGACGACTGACTCGAGATACACTGACGTCTCCGGATGAGGGACAACTGCAGAAATGGATGTCTGATGTGTGTGAGACCCCTTCGCTCTGTGACACAACGGATAGGAAAGAAGAGAACAACAGAGGAAAACTGTTGCTGACTTCCCTCCGCCACCATCAGGACAGCTAGCAAACATCCAGTGGGCAAAGGCGATGCCTGATGAGGAGAAAAAGTGAGAAGGGGTCCTGCTCCGTCATCCCAGTGTTCAGACTACCTGTTCAGGATCTTACTGGTGTACAGTAGTCTGCACATTGGTTAGACTGTGCAAGGAAGTGCTTCAGCTGCCTACACTCACTATAACATACACACAAGACTCAGGACATCACAAAAACCTGCATGTACTCTATGCTGTGGCAAATCTAGGCTCTATTACTATCTGATGTTTCTTGCTTGAATGTGTGCAAATGCCTTTAAATGTGCATACTCTAACTTTAATCCTTTCAAACTGCAATCAATCTACAAGCAAAATGACATTATTTTGTAGAATTGACAGCTTAAATTAAGAGTATATGTGAAGAGAGAGTGGAGATTTACATGCAAGACCTGCTTTCAGCATGAAAATGTACAACTTCAGACTTATTGTTCTTTTATAAAATATTCAAGCCAGAAACTTTTAACAGTAACTTATAGGTTTCTTTAAAGACAGAAATAATCGACGAGTTCTACACCAACTGATTTTCTCACAGTATTTCTCCCAAATTGTGTATTGTGAAATTCCGCTTGTGCATTTGTGTTGGAAAATGACTGGATAACTGCTTTGTGTGAGTGTGTGTTTGTGTGTGTCATTTTCCCAGTGGTGCCAGGGTGGTCGAGAGGTATAATACATCAGAGCTGCTGTGTCTGAAGCTGTGTCTTCTCTTCCTATAGGCTAATGGATTTAAGATATGGAACAGGCCTCACACATACATACACACAGAGTGGAGCATGTAGATTAAGTGCATAAGCATGGGTCGTCTGTTTTTCTTCAGACCTTGCTGGTGGAGCCCTGGCAGCCAAGGGGTGAAGGAATGCATGTCTGTTCAGTGTGCTATGGAGATTAAACTCTAAAGTATTATGATACACCCTTAACACAAGTTCAGTGCTGTAGGACACAGCAAGAAGGTGTGTCATACAATATTACAGATTTTTTTAAAAAATATTTGCAGTGTATAGAATCAGTTGACACAGGGATGGAGAAGGAAGGCTGAAAGTAAAGTCAGTGGGGGTGTAAGTGGGCGAGAGACTATGGAGGAGAAGAGGAGGAGGGGGGAGTCAAAGGGGGAGGTCTGCAGTGTAGAAACAGCCATGTGGGATTTCTCTGGGCAGATCTTGGAAGCTGGTGTTTGGACAAAGCTTCAGATTTTCCAGCCAGGAATGTGCACAGTCCCAGGGAGACTGCCAACCGCAGAAAGGGGGAGAGGGAGAGAGAAAAAAGGGAGAGACAGACAGAGAGAATGGGAGAGAAAGGAGAAGGAAAAGGCAGCAGAGGTAAAATAAAAAAAAGGGAGGGGGGGCAACAGTCAAAGAAAAAAGAAATGTCTGTGGATGTAGTTTGGGCGGGGAAATTGAGAGCGGGAACTGCAAGAGAGCAGAAGCAGAAGTTTGGCTTGTATGACTGTGCATTTGTGTGTGTGAAGCAGTAGATGTGATCTTCTGTGATAATATGGGTGACTAACAATGTGTTCAGGCCTTCAAAACACATAAACATTCCAGCATAGTGGGGTGTAAGGATTACATTATGACTAGTCTAACTGAACCAAATTTAACTGGAAAGCTTAAGACTCTCATAACCTTTGTAGTGAAACATACGTGGCTCATCGTGATCCGCAGACAGCCAAATTTTGTTTCTCTGATGTGGTCACAAGATATTTGCTTGCCTGTCTTTGTCTGTTATTTGTCACAGATGTGCTAAGTCTGTGTGTATATGTGTGAGCTGATTGGCAAATGCTTAGTAAGGGGGAAGACAGTGAGAGGAAACCTATAACAGTGTGTGTGTACAATATGCATGCCTGGGGCTGTGTCTGAGAACACTGTGTTCAAGCAATCCAGTGTTTATCTGAAAAGTGACCGTGTGTCTGTCTGAGTGAGTGTATATTTTTCTCCTCTATTTGCATGCCAGTTTGTTTACATCAGACTCTGCATGTGTACTGTATACTGTATATACAAGTCTGTCTACTGTGTGTGTTTGTGCAAGCATGTGTGTGTGTAAGTGTGTGTCTGAGTTTGGCTTGGGGCAGCTCCAGCTGTGTCAGAGTGAGCTGCTCCAAATGCCTGAACTCCCAGAAGAGGAAGAAAAGGGGGAGTCAGGGGAAGAGTGAACAGAGAGCGGGACGAATGGGGAGGGGGGTAGGAGAGGAATGAATGGGGGAAATGGATGAGCTCAGTTGCAGGTCCAGGTGGTAGAAGAGAAAATAGTTAGCTGGACGGAGACACAGGGTTGAAGATGCTTTTCAAGTTGTGCATAGAATACTTTCTAATGTCACAATGCTACCATAAAGATAGGGACCATCTATGTAATTCTCACCACACTGCAGCCTTCAAGCTATTTTAGTGTGGTTACCAAGAACAATGACTTATTTGTAAAAGCATTGTCTCAACGAACCGCACAACTGTTTCTGTCAAACAGCGTAACTCGATTTCATCTACAACAGCTTTCCCACAAACGCAGCTTTCGGTCTACACTGATTTCATGTATAAATTTACAGTTAATCATTTTGTTTATATACAAATGTAGGCATGTGCTCCAGTTCTGTGATATCACTTCCTGTATTCCTCTCTTCCCATGACATCAACTGTGACAGGATGACTGTTGTGGTGTGTCTGCCTGTCTACACTTGCTGTGCAGACCTTCTGCTCCTGTACAGCAGGCACAGACAGGCAGACAGATGGCAGCCCCACTGACATCAGAGTAGAGGACAACTCTCACATCTACTTGAGTGAAACTTCAGAGGTTTACTAGATCTACTGCAACATCATTAACAGATCTATGTAATGATCTCTCACTTTCAAAATTGACATGTTTCATGCTGAGACATATGTTAATAAACTTATGAACACTTAATTATACTGATGTGTTTTGATTCCACTATTCTTTTTTTTTTAAGAAATTAAATGTCAGTCTAAATAGGAAGATGTATCTGTGTCATTAACATTTTAAGTAAAATGAGAAAATGTAAATTAAATGAAGGTGAATCCCTTACCTCATCATCCTTGAACCAGGACAGACTCTCCGCTGTGAGGATGAACCAGTACTCCTTGGCTCCACCTTTCATGATGCTGATGTTGCTGATGGTCAGCCAACCCTTGCGTATAATCTGCACAACAGCCAAGGGTAAGGAGTTCAGATGGCAAGTTTGACAGGATCAGCATAATAATGTTGACAAGACAGGTTAATGGACATTGAGGTTGAACATAAAACTAAGAAGCAGAAACAGGTGAGATAGAGGAAAAAAGATTAGACAACATACAATCGCCAAAACATTCAACCAGGTAATGAAAACTAGCTGTCACGTAAAAGAAGGATGTAATAAGCACAGACAGGGCCGTAATCAAACACATTTTGAAATAAGAAAGACTGGGAAGAGGTACTGCAAAAGAAAGATATTTAATAATTAAATAAGCATGGCATGGCACAAAAATACAAAGAAATGACATATGCCTCCTGCAAACTAAGTATGCATCAACATCTTTACTTATTCATGAAGCAGCTGAGTTGCAGAAGGTGAGAAGGTAAAGAATATTAGGCTGCAGTGGGAAAAGAGTTCAACAGATGACATAAACTGCAATGAGAGGAAAAGAATCTGTGATGCATCAGTGTAACAGTGGCAAAGGATGAAAAATATGACCGACAAGCCATTCTGCAAAGTGCAAGTGTATATGTTTGCTGCAATCGGTAGCATGCCAACCCACAGCCCTTTAGCTTGAGTCCTGCACACACATATCTCCAGAAGAGGTAGAAGAGAGTCAGTAGGCTTAAAGAGAATTGTCTCCTACTATTAGACTGGAGAGAGGGGTCACGGCCTGGAGAAGAGCAGGAGATGAGGGGGCAAAATTACAATGGAGGAATATATACAATGATATTGACAAAGTGTATATATGGAGAGTGTATGTCTATGCAGGATTACATGAATATTCACCATTATTATTCAGTACTGATTATAATGCATAAATAACTATGAGTTTTACATTTAAACTTATTATTAGCATGTAACCGCTGTGTTATCTACAAGTGCAAACTAAATCAAATTAAACTAGGATTCATGTATTTAATTATGCCTAATTTCAAAAGTTATGTGGCATAAATAGAATATTGCAAATTAGTCTTTGGAAAGTGAGTGCATCTGTGAAAAGATAATGTCAATTCCAGACCTATGATTGGTACCTAAATGCTCTTCAGTAAAAGTTGAACACCACAAAAATCACAAAATTATCTGATAAACATTTTACACATGATGCACTGATATCATCATAAAATTAAAAACACGCTTCAATGATGCAAAGTGCAAAGGATTACCAGAATTTTTTTCTTTTGTTTCAGCAAAGAGAAAATACATACACACATCAATGAGGATAAATAATAATAATGTGTTTGGCACATCAGTGAAAAACATTAGACTGATGGAGTTGGTAAATGAGCAAACATGGTAAGGAGGCATCACTGTTAAAATGCAGTTTAACCTTTGGGTGGAAAATGTGCAAAAATAAGACCAGGATTCGACAAAATGTTCTCATAATAATCAACAGGAGGACTACGCCTGTGTTGCCTGTTCTTAAGTTACTGGAACAGGTGACATTTTCAGAGCGGTAAAAGATATAATCCTGATGACAGCTTAATCTTCAAACATGATTGTTATTAAATGCGGTGCTACAAGTAATCTCACCTGGTTTCCTACCATCCCTGCTGCAATCTTCTTAGTACTTTGATTGTGCATCTGCTGGGCGCTAAGAGTAAGCAAAAACATACACTACAATTTTTAGTACATCAGCATTAGCACGATGTGTTAAATGACAAAGTTTAAAGCTGATAAGAGGTAAGATAGGATAAGAGGGCACTCACTTAGTGAAACCAACGAAATCTTCATGTTTGGAATTTATGTATGCAAGTTGCACATCAATAAGTAGCAAAACCTGAGAAGAGCACACACATATTGGGAAGAGGAAGACAATACCCTACCACAATAAGTCTGTAATTATTTAAGTTATATAAAGAGGAAAGGTGGATGACCTGATCTCTGCATTTACTCTCTTGTTCTTGTATTTCAGTAGTAACAATTTTCTCCGTTTCATCTCGCAGTTTAGGAAAGGAATTTAACTACAGAAAACAAACCAGAAGTAAGTTATAACATATTTTGAGAGTAGAAAATTGCACAATAACATATGTACATCACACATTCAAATAATTGTACCTTGTTGATGCACTGATGCACAGTGGTGAGGAGTTCCTGACTGACCATGTCAATCAATTTCATACACGGCCCATTTAGCCTTGAGATCTGTTTCTTCACTATGGCTTCAAAGGCCAGATCAGGAGTAAACAGGCCTGTCCTGAGGCAAAATGGAACAGATAGAGGATATAATGTTTTTTTTAAATGCATTAAAAATTTGAATGATGTAAAACATTTGCCACTCAAAACACTGCTCTCCACCTGACACCGTGGATGTTTCTGATAGCATAAGTGATCTCCCGACGTAGCTGTCGCTCATCTAACTCGAGCTGTAGACAAACACAGACCATAAGTGATCAGCATGTTAGTGAGCAACATTAGAGCTATAAATGTACTGTTATACCAAACATAAGTAGGTATGGAAGGACACACACCTTGATTAGTTCATAAGGGAAGCATTCATGGAAAATTCTGTTGATCCTAGCACCTCCTGAAAGATTATTTGTGTCTACTTTGTCACCCGAGCCCTCGATTAGCTTCTCGAAGTCAACAGCCAAGTGCTGAATTGACCTGGAAGACAAACACAAAAACAAGGACAAAGTCTGACACATAAATATACAAATGGAACATTCACAGAAACCTTGCCTGACTGACTGACTGACTTTAGCAGTATCTTGGTCCTACGTCCTGCGTCATCTGGACCGTATTGTCTGTACTCTTCTGCCTCTTTGTTCAAGGCCAGAAGCTGATCCTGCAGATGACACCGGAAGGCTGGCAGAGTGTCCCGGATGTGGTTTGTCAGTTGCTGCAAACAAATGTCATGAATAAAAACACACAAACACATAAACAGAAAAATAATCTACTAACTTTGTGTGTTGGTATGTGCATGTGTTAACCTGGTTGAGCATTTTTTGTAAGTACGGGGTGCCCATTCTTGCAGCCATGTGTCTATAGGCCGGATGAGACAGGAAAAACTGCTCCTCTGCAAGCAAAGCTGCCTTTATATCCTTTTTCCCATCAATGTCCTTCTGACTGCGGTTCACAACCCCAATGTAACCTGGGAAGGAAAGAGATGAAAAGGGAAAGGAAGAGCATGTGATCAGGGTAAAAAAGACAATGTTCAACAAAGGAAAGGAACAATCAAGGACTCTGTTTGGTAGACAGGTTCAACTTATATTTTCTGACGTATCCTTGGGAACTCTTCCCAGATGACCATTTGTTCCATTAAGACTGTGACATACAAGCAGGAAATGGGTGTGTTTGTGCAACAGCAGAGTATTTGGTATAAAGTAGGCATAATCCTCTATTTAGCACAGTAATAGATGTAATGGCAACAGGCTCCATATCTAATGTTTCAGCTCTATTCTGCTACTATGGCAGTTATTTCAGTGGGCTTCCGTAGCTAATGCATTAGCACTGTGAAGGAGCCAGCACCTGGTGGTGTTTTACCCAGTGTGTACGTTGCCCCAAGAGTTCACTTTTTCTTTGCTCTCTATTTCTCTCTTCCTCTCTCTCTCTCACACACACACACGATTTGGAAGACGGACAAAAAATTTGGTTAATTTCTGTTACACAAGCCATCAGCCAACAGTGTCATCAGTGTCATCTCTTTCACACATATGCAGTATACATGCACAAGTTTATTTGTGGAAAAAGACACTGTGTCATACAAAGTGCATGGTAATTTTTCTACACTAGATCTGTTAGGACAGATAGAAAGAGAGAAAAGTAGTGACAGGGTGTTTCTGGCTAATGGTGAGGGCTGGGAAACAAGAACATGTTCCAAATTGTCTGATTCATCAGAGCTAAGTAATTCTTTTTAATGGATGCTGGCAGCAAACTTGTCAGTCTATGCTGCTGGAAACTTGCAGTTTGTAGTCTGTTCAGACTCTGACTGTTAGTTGACACAGAAAACTTGTAATAGTGTACTTTTTCTCCAAATACATTATTTAACATGAAAAATAAAGGAATTGATTAAAAAAAATGGAATAATAAACAGCATCAAGAATGTCATAGTTTAAATCAAATCAACTTCCATCCCTATTAGTGGTACAATAATTGGGAAAGATCAAGTGAAGTGTCAAAAATTAAAGTTTCACCTATCATTTCTCAAATAGGCTCATTTTTTAGCTTAAGACCTGAATTTTATGAAACTTTACAAAATTTCAGTATCAGAAGTGCTGAGCCTAATGATCAATATAAAATGAAACTTAAAAAGGACTAAAATGCGTAAATGCACTATTAACTTTAATAATGTTTTTTCTTGCTTGTAGAAGTGATATTTTAAGTCTGTGAATCTATAGGAACTAATTATCCAACAGTACAAGAATATAGAAAGGTTATGTACAGTCCAGTTATTTGTAAAATATACTCTATTAGCTGTATATATGACTTCAGTTGTAATATGTATGTTAAGTTTATTAGCATATTTGTAGTGTTTTAGTTCCAGCAAAGTCTTTTACTATGACTACTGAACAAAGTGACAAACAACTGTCCCTGTTTCACAACATATTTGTATTCATAAAAACTTATCATTTAACCATTTTTATCCATATTGATCACAATCGTAGTTTAATATCATAGCTAAAGCCCTATGTTTCATTTAGTATCAATTTCTTATGAGAAAACCATATTTTGTACATTTGCGTAAAGAGAAAAAAAATATTATGTTCATTTTGAGTCCCCGTGTCACGCAGCAGTAATTTAAGTATTTTTACCCCCAAATTTTATTTCTGTAAATTGTAACATGTGTCATGGGAAACTACTTACTGAGGCCTATTCATACATGTATTAAACATGGAGATAAGTTATTTTGTTTTTAACACAGAGCTTATTGAACATGAAATGTATCCCCTTGATCTAGTCCAATAATGGAAATCCTTTCCCTCAGTAGATGTAGAATGACTGAATTGCTGTAAGATGGCTCAATATACAAGAGCATGAATGCACACTGCACACCTCTGCGTAGGGGAAGCAGTCTGTTCTCCAGTATTTCCAGCGCATCTGTTCCTTTATCCATGAGGTCGAGTTTAGTGATTACACCTATCGTGCGCTGGCCTTAACAGGAGCCAAACAACAAAGAGTTTTAGTATTACAGGTTTAATCATTAAAGTATGAATAATATATGAAAACCTAAATTTTACATATTTTCATATGATGAATATATAAACCCACCACATACAAATGCCTACCTTGTGGGTCAACATCTTTGGCCAGTTTGAGTGCATCAGAAGTAGCAAGGTCAGTATTGGCTGGAGTGACAGCCAGAATGAGACAATTTTCCTTACAGATATACTGCATGATCATGTCTCTTATCTGGTACTCTATGTCTGCAGGCTGGTCACCAACAGGCACCTTGGTGATGCCTGGCAGATCAACAAGGGTCAAATTGAGCACTGCAAACATGACAGAAGAGTTAGCTGTTACATGTTGTAGGCATGTCAAAAAAATAAATAGAATTATACTTGGAATACATAAATACACACTAGGTTTATACCATATGGTGAGTAAATCCGTAGGTTTATAGGGATAGGAGAGATGCCTTTGTTGCTTCCTGTAAGTCTTTGTGTCTCTGTTTCAATCTCTCCACGAATGTCATCAAAATCTGTGAATTTCTTTCCTTTACAATGGAGAAATTCACCATACTCTGAAAACACAATTAGCAGAAAAAAATAATGCATTATATTTATACAGTGAATATACATTCTTCTTCTGATGCAAATACTGTTCTCTACATAGAAGGATTTAGGGCCAGTTTGTTCTTAATGTTTAATGAAAGTCAGTACCTTATCCCTTGTCAGACTTTGCCATTTGCAAATATCATACTGCCACCTGGTGGCCTATTTCAGTACACGTTAAAAGAAGCATGCTATGCCTACCTGCGTTGGAGTTGAGAAGCTGGAGGATTAAAGGTCTGCGAGTGACAATTCCTGAACCCCTTGGAAGGAAGTCTCTGTTGGAAAAGCAAGACTGAAGTGGAGATATGAACACACAAACAGAAACTGCTAATGGCATTTGATGCCACTGCATACTTTTAGCTCAAGCAAAACTATGAAACAATCTGATTTTCTGATTCATTAGCTTTATTGTAGTTCATTGACAAGCTATGATTGACTCAAATACATATATTAAGACTGATAATGAATACAGTGTTGCTAGTGAGGAAAAGGAATACGCAAAAATAAAAAAATAAAAAACAAGAAAACATCCCCTTTCCTATTACAAAAAATTCAGGAAGTTTGTTCAACTGCATCCTGCTCAGGATATAAAAGCTGGCACAGTCTCCTACTGTGGAGTGCCTTAAACTAGACACTGCAGAGACAAAGAACTGGGGGTGTGAGAAACAATATATAGTCTGAAAACAAGCACAGAGAGCCTTCTAAGGTTAAAGACCAAGCTTTACATTTCAAACCAGACTGCATCCTGCCATGGACAATAAAACGGCTCCTTCAGTCAACAGAGCTCCACTGTCTCAGCTTGGAAACCACTGACTTACTCACCAGCATTCCACTCTTGACAGGATGGAAGTACTTTAGCCCTCAGCACATTTAGTAGCATTGTCTTCTTAAGATTTACACTTCACCCACACAACAATAGGTGGGCTGCATTTCTTTTTTGGAAATGAAATCTCCTAAAGGTTACATGACATGATGCAACAGGACTCACATTTGTAGATACAATGACTCACTAGTTAGCTAAAAGAAAGATACTTCAACTTTCCATGAGCTGTGCCAACCTTCAGTTTTGTTACAAAGACCCACGGAGTGTGTCAGATAAGCTGCTGTGCTGGTTATTGTCATACATACTCCAACACATCTAACAGCCACTACTTGAGGATGTCAAATATATCCATATCAGTGGTGCTGGGTGGGAACCACGAAGTATGTCACAGGATTTCCATAGTACATCCTTATTGGTTACAGGAGCTGCCTGAAGTTATGGTTTTAATTCAGTGGAATACAGATCCTTGCATACTTCTCATGCCCCAGCCCTAAACAGCACCAAAATATATAATGTAAATTACATACTTCTCCACATTTTTTTGTCATCATTTTCATATAAGCCTGAATTTATAAAATACTTTAAATTTACTGTTCTTTATAAGTATTAGCATTATTTTGAGTTGCAAGATTGTGAAACATACCTTTTAGTGCCAGACAGGTGTATATTCTTTTTATTATTTTTTTAATATATATATATATATTTTTTATTATAGAAAATTGATCCTTGCATACTTGTCATACCTCAGCCCTAAAAGCCACATAAAGCAGTGATGTACTCCCAAATACAAATACTATTTGGTATTACTTTCAAGTAAGTCTCAATTTATAAAGGGCTTAAAACTGACTGTGTTTTTATTAAGTATTAGCTTTATTTTGGGCTGCAAGGTTGTGACATACCTTTTAGTGCCAGCCAGGTGTATATTTCCTTTTATTTGGTGGTAAACTTATGTGCTCTGAAAGTGAAAGTATTCCGTTTTTGACAACCAAATGTTTTATGAAGTGAGAAATTTACCATACAGTTTAAACGGTGTTTATAAAGGGCTGACCTGCAAAGCACCCATGTAAAAGCTGATTTTTTAAAACTAATTGGCTCCTCTTGTATGTCTGAACCTAGCCAAGTATTCACTCCATGTGCTGTTCACTTCAATGCATGTTTCTCACCTGCCCACAAAGTTTTCCAAGACGGAGCTTTTGCCTGCGCTTTGACCGCCGATGACAGCTATCTGTGGGAGGTGAAGGCTGCAGGTCTGTCCCACGCCGCCCAGGGCATCTTGGAGGCGGTTGACGAGCGGGATCAGTTCCTCCATCCCGCGGTTGCCCATCGCAACCGAGTAACCTGTCCGTCCTCTATTGTACTAGGCTACACCAGGAGACTAGGTAACGTTAGCTACCATAGTTAGAGAGAACTTACTTTGCGTCTTACTTGTTTTATAAAATGTATAAAAAGTGGAAAAAAAGCTGTGGAGTCCTCTTGAATATGAGCTCGGTGCCGACTTTTACGTTTGAAACTTTAAGTGTCGTCGACTTTTAACGCGGTCTGGTAACGTTAACGTAGGTGCCCAAGTTTGTACTCGCAGATACCAAGTCCCAGATTCCAGCTCGCTCCAGGCATTTCTAGTTGCTCTAAAAACCTCCCAGCGTGATATTTCGCTAAAGTCGACATATATTTAACACGCTAGTTGTTGTCTACTTTCATTTTGGTCCACGGTTAAAGAAGAAAACAGTCTACTTTGACAGCTAACGGAATTAAGTTTTCTGCGCATGCGCGACAAGTAACAACACGAACTGGGTGGGTACCCCCCTCCCCACTTTCAAGAAGACAGACGAAGTTTATACCACTTATCATAGTAAGTTGTATCAAACACCAAGAAAGACAGCCCTCGTCTGAAAGCTATTTAAAATCCAGTGTGGGTAGGGCTCCGCTGCAACCTATAAACATCGCAACTGGACCCAGTGTGTACGATTCATCTACTGTAAATAACACTGCAGCATTCTTTGGCAATGAGGGAGTGAGCACCATGCAGCCCACTGAAACTCAAAGCAAGTGAAAGGGAAACTGAATGCTAAATTTAATGATGGAATAATGTAAACCTCTGATGTTATTGCACCGAACATGCATTTGGGTGACAATTTGTAATACAAAATATCTATGTGTGGAGTTCATTTCTGTAAACAGCACACTTCGTTATAAAGATAAAATGGTTTTTAATCGTGTTCAAAATAATTGAATACCAATTATATTTATATTGAAAAAAAAGATGTTCCTACGTATTTTTAGTTTGAATACATTACACTGGTTTACAAGTAAAATGCCTCCTGAATAAAAGTAGTGAAACTTCACCAAGTTTGAGTCACTAACAAGAAAAACATAAGTTAAAAATGCTCGTTGTCTGTAGTTTCCAAGATACAGTCTTGGGTCAAAATGTGAAATTCTACAATTATTTACAAATGTATACTTGTGCTCCTCCCATCTTACCTCTGTACTTATATGAGGGGGGAAAAACAACAACAGTATGCTCTGTGCTCGCATAAAAACATATTGATGGTGATCCCTAGAGCCAGAACAGAGTTAGGTAAGACTGCATTTCAATATGCTCCCCCCTCTGCATGGAACGTCCTGCAAAATGACCTAAATCTATCTGAACTTGTTACTCTAGGTGAATTTAAAGCTACTTTAAAGGAGTGTGAAATAAATGAGCTTGGTCAATGTTAACCGTTTTTAAACTTGCACAAATTGATAACTTTTTAATTACCACTTGTAAATTTTTGTATTGTGTCATTGTGATCATGTCTTGTCTTGTCAGAAACTATGTGGTATGCTGTTTTTCTTGGCCAGGTCACTCTTGGAAAAGAGATTTGCAATCTCAATTAGGATTTTACCTGGTTAAATAAAGGACATAATAATAATTTTTAAAAATTCTGAGAATTAATGAGAATGGTTTTTACTCAAAAGAAATGTTTGTCTCAGAGCTACCATATCAACTTCTAAACACTGTCTGCACATTACAATACATTCACTTTTCAGGTTCTCGTGGAAGATTTAGAAATCTACTGTATAAATGTACATAAACCAATATATATATATGTAATAACACTATCATATGCATTGAAAACATCAGCTAACCAGCACTTCTGTTATTGGTTTTCCAATTCATCTTATTAAAGTATGTAAAATTTAGCACATTTAATCTCCCAGTCAGATAATTCCTTGAAAAAAATAAAGAAATAAAAAATTGTAGACCTGTGTTATTGTATTTACCCAAGTTCTAAATCAAAATCAATCAGAACTTAAAGTTTAAATTTTTTGTTTTCAGATGATCATACGTCATAAAATTGCTAATACCAGCAAAAGCAGTTCACTTATGTCATATTTTAGTATCTTTGCAACCCAGCCTCAAACAGTATTTTTGGACACAATCGCACACACATTTCATCCCCTTTAGTTATAGGTACACTCATACTATTTTCATGTCTTTTATCAAGTCTGAAACATCTATATGTGGGCTGTGGTGGGCTCCAGTCCTATTACGGCCGAGTGTGCTCTGGAGATATTTGCCTGCTTGGCTCAGAGACTGGAGGGTGGTGGTATCAGATATCTCATTTTCTCCCCGAGAACACAGCAATACTTGATTGACTTCCCCTTCGATATCTCCAGAGATGATGGTAGAAAACACCCCCTTCAAGCGCTCCAGCAGGTTTTTCTTTAAAACAGAATCCCGGCACACAAGGTTCAGGATGAATACACCTGGGTGAGTGGAAACAGAGGCAGAAAACACAGCTATTGTTAATGTTATGTATCATTTATTAATAGGTTCAGTATGTGAAATTTAGTGACATGTAGCAGTGAAGTTGCAGATTGCAACCAACTAAAACATCCTCCATTCTCTCCTTTAATGGCCAGCCCTCACTTTTTAGTTAGAGAGACAATAACTCATCTTACTGCAAGATGTTTCCTGCCATAATGTAAAAAAGAGAGGAGGAGGGGGAATATTCTGGTCAACTGCAACATGTGACATGGAAAAAAAACACTTGCTCCCTCTCCTACTAATGTAATGAAAACACGATTCTTATTTTGATGCGTTTATCCTGTAATGAAAACTTAATATTCCATAAATCCACTTGTGCAATTAGAACCTCCTACAATCTCATACTTTATGTGTAAAGCAATTTTTTTAGCTTTGGGTTCTCTGTATTTTCTTTTTTAATGGTGCATTATAAGATGTGTTGGCTCTGACTCTGTCCCTCTGTCACTTGATCATCAGCTGACCTACAAATGATCAGCATGTAGGCCACGCTGATGCCACTGGGGCATTTACACTTAATCTGTCTTGAAGGGAGGGTGTTTTGCTTTTTATGTTTAAGTGTTTCTAGTTTGTTTCTAATATATTTTGAGTTTTTACTACAGTTGTGCTCATGCCCTAGCAGAATTTGTGATTCTTTGGCCATTTTTCAGAGAATATGAATGATAATACAAATACTTTTCTTTCACTGCTGGTTAGTGGTTGGGTGAAGCCATTTATTATCAAACAAATGTGTTTGCTCTTTTTAAATCATACTGACAACAGAAAC
>JAPQRQ010045053.1:0-22033 GCA_037367365.1 Apogon talboti | reverse complement strand
CTGATCATTAATGGAACCAGGTGTGATGGAAGAGGGAAACATCTAAAACATGCAGGACACCGGCCCTCGAGGACCTGGATTGGTGACCCCTGGATTAGGAGGACAAAAGCAACAGGCAGATAAATCATTGTGAAAAGTGTAATTTTGCCAGTTCTGATACTAATACACGCCAGGTAAATTGCTAAAATACTACATTATAAGAAAGGTAACAAGCAACACAAGTCATACAGTTGTGATTTCATTACATTTCTTCAAATTCAGAATCCACAGCAGTTAAAATTTTGGACAGGCAGGGTGCAACTGTCAAGCGTATGTTGGAAACCTTGCTGTAACCTCCATTGGCCAGAGATTAACATGTGAATGAACCACAAACAGAACAGCAGGAATCATAGAATCCTGCTGATTTATCCTCTAAAGGGAGAAAATAAGTACAACTTATCTGCACCAGGACAACTGGGTAGGATAAGGATTTGGCTTGGCAAAATCACATTTGACATCCTGTGCTGTGCGTTTGTGCAGCCCTGTGAAATGAGCTCACGGTGTGAGATGAACCAGCTATAAGCCTCTGACTCTGGGCTTCTCTGTGGTCCTGTTTTTTGGGGGGTTTTTTGTTTTTTTTTTAACATCACTTTTGTCTTCTGTTTTATGTCCTTTTATCATGTTTCATCTTTAAATTCTTGTTTGTCTTGTTATATTTATTGTCAAATTGTTGTACGCCACTTTCATCTGATATTTTTGTTGTTGCATCTTATTTATTTGATTTAACTTTTACTTAACCAGGTAAGTCAGTTAAGAACCAATTCTCATTTCCAATGACAACCTGGCCAGGGGGCAGCAGTTTGTTGTTTTCATCATTACACCTTTTATATGTTTTTTTTTTTATCTTTTTTTGTTTTTCATGTCCTTTTCTTCATGTTAAATTCCTTTTATTGCTTTTGTCTTGTCTTTTATATTGATTTCATCTTGATATTAGGGGTGCACTGACATATCAGTCGGCATCAGCATAAAAGCTGTCTTTTCTCCCATGGCAGTAGCAGATATGCAGTGTTTCATCTACCCTTGCGTCCTGTATGCATAAAATTAGAAAAGGATGCAAAAAAATATGATCAAATGGGTTCCGGGGACGCAAAGATAAAACAAAAATTACGATCGTTTTTCAAAAATTCAATGCATCACACATTATATGGTTTAGATACAGCTGCCTGTAATTATACACCTGGCCAGTGGGTGGGTTCGTGTGCACATGAAGCTTTGAGAAATGAACCCTTTCTCAAACCAATTAGCTCAAGTGGTTCGATGACCCATGAGGATTCATCTCATCATCACTAGTTACAAGTGGTGGTCCTGGTGTCATCTTTTCGCATAAAACATAGCCATACTTTGGAGCGTTTCTGCCTCGACGCCATGTTGGCTACATTCAAACCAAAATAATGCAGCATGCATGTGACGTCATCACGCATGTGCAACGAAGTCAGAATCGATAAGCAGAATCGTTAAGCAGACAGGAAAACGATTTCAAGGAATTCCCATCCCTAATAGTATAGCAATGAGACACAACAAAAAATCAGAAGGAGTCAGTCTTTTTTTGGTGAGCTGAGTCCCAGGACTCAGTCATACCAATTTGTAGATGAAACACTAGATATGTCATTTTATATCAAAGGTTTTTGAAAAAAAATTGTATGTTTGAATCAAAGACAATGCAATGGACTGAAAGACTTCAAAATAGTAACTATATAACAATATACTTAAGATTTCTATATTAAATAGGGACAAATGACAACAAAGAAACAGAAAATAACTTGAGTACATGACAACATGCGTATCAGTCAAAAATGTTGCAATCATTGCATCGCTACATGTTTTTATGTTATTTTCATGCTGTTCTGTGTCATTTTGTCTCATTACATGTTTTACATTATTTTTGAAATGTTTCATCCCCTGGGCCAGTTCAAGAAAAGTGAACAGCGGTGATGAAATGTTAATGCTATGGCACTTAAATGGGGGTTCATTTAAAAGATTATTTTCTCTGGTTTCTAGATCTAACTTTATTTTTTGCATATGTTGAACAAAAATGAAATTCTAGACAATTGAATGAGAAAGTCAGAACGCCATGGTCTTATTAGAAACCTGCAAGAGACCATATTTTACCAATCAAAAATATTCACTGAAATGTTCAATTGAAATAATTTTTACATTCTATGTACTTAATAACATAATTTTCATATTGTGAAGTTTATTTACAATATTAAGAAAGAAAAAATAGTTTTTTGAGAGTTTTAACATTGATTGTTCAGATTTTTTGTTAGTCTTGCCGTTACCAAAATTCTTTGACTTTTTTTACATTTTTGAAAACTTCCCCTCAGAATTTCATTGCAAAATTAACATAAAGTTATGATTTTAACACACACTTTAACATAGTGCAAGAATTTTTTTGAATTTCAAAAAATAAATAATAGTTTTTACAGCTTCATTTCTGTCTTGCCATTACCAATATGTATGCCATAAACAGAGGGCTTTATTAAATCAATCAAAATACGCTTCCTATTTTCAAAATTAAAACAGCTTTTTGATAATCATTACAATAGTATATAAAACTAAGGTAACCAATTAAATTTTAACATCAAAATACCAGCAAACTGATGGAATTTATATTTTGTGGGACATCTAACATTGATATACACTTGAGTACAAATTCTCAACTTGGATGGATTTTTAAATTTTGATTTGCAGTTGTATAGAGTAATATTTAACAATATTGGATCTTTGAAACTGGGTTATTTATTATCAATAATTTAATTTATTAATATGGGGTTAACAGGGTTATGGTTAGTTCAGGGGAACCGCAAAACAGGCCAAATATTGACACGTAATCGCACGGCATCCAATAACACGGCAGTACATAAAACCAAAACCCTTATAACCCTTATATCTAAATGGTGGTTTCATCAGGAAGCAGCCATCCATGATATTATAAAGCCTTATATGATTGATATTATTGCTGAAATGTCAAATTTTCATTTCATATATGATAGTGTATAAAAATGGCTATGTATTTTCCAGCTGTGCTTATATTTTTCAGTTATACATTTGAGGTACATTAAAAATAAATATTAATAGCAAATTATGACTTTGAAGTATGTTTTTTAAGATAAAATTAATACTTCCTATTTTAAAGGCATAATCCAGTCTTGGCGTTACCGACACCTCATGTCATGCTGTAACCGACATTCACCTCAATAAAATCTATTAAATTTAATATTTTGCTACAAATATTGTCTATGACATAGATGGACATGTTGTTTATCATTTTCAGTTATCAACTGAGCAATATATTAATGAGAACAGCAAGTTAAGTGAAAAAAATCAGCTTTACTTTTGGAATCTTGCCGTTACCTGGCACATTTTTTTTATATTTTCATCATCAAAATACTTTTTTTCAAAATAATCAATTAGGTTTAGTAGTTTAGTTATGCTCAGTTGAACAGCAAAAGTGTCTTTATATTATTGCTTGAACTAGCCCCCCCCATTGTTTTGTCACTGAAATTCTTAATGTTATCATCACCTTGTTTTTAACAAGTCTGTTTTTAAAATGAAAGGAGAACAAGTGCAGATATCAGACATAAAATATATCACGTGCAAGCGAAAAGTCACCGGAAAAACATATACTCAAAGATATCAGAAAACTCTTAAGTACAGTAATTAAGTATTTTACTGCGTTATTTTCCTCCTCCACAGCCAACCATAAACATTTACACACAATATAACAAGTATGGAGAAGCAGGTCTGATATTAACCTTGCTAAGGTTCACTTAATTCAGCCCACATTTTCTTCAAAATTACCACAGCTAGAATTTGAAACATGTTAATGTTAATGTAATCACCACACTGCACAGCTTATAACTTCCAATTTAAGTGGACAGAAAAAGGAACCTTTTAAATAAGGCTTTACCTTCCCACTGTGTTATCTATAATTAAACCAAGTGCCTGACCTGAAATATAGACTGATCCAGCTTTATGACTGTCAGTGAGCCCCAATACAGAGATGAGCCTGAGCCTCTGCCCTCATCCACTCATTACTCCAATTTCCTCCGCTGGTCAGTACAGCTATGTGGACATGAACTGAAAGCCAAACGCCAGTTGTAGAGGACGCCTCCTCACATTCACACTATATGATACTCTAGGTTTGGAAATCTCCAAGATTACCATCGAAATCTATCTGGATAAAAAAATTTAAATATATACAGTACAGGCCAAAAGTTTGGACACACCTTCTCATTTAAATGAGATAGATGGACCACAGAGTGAAGGCCGTGGGGCCAACAAGCACTCAGCAGCACTGGGAACTCCTTCAAGACTATTGGAAAACAGTTCAGGTGACTACCTCTTGAAGCTCATCAAGAGAATGCTAAGAATGTGCAAAAAAGTAATCGGAGCAAAGGGTGGCTACTTTGAAGAAACTAGAATAGAAGACATGTTTTCAGTTATTTTACACTTCTTTGTTAAATACATAATTCCATATGTGTTCATTCATAGTTTTGATGCTTTCAGTGAGAATCTACAATGTAAATAGTCATGAAAATAGAGGAAACACATTGAATGAGAAGGTGTGTCCAAACTTTTGGCCTGTATTGTATGTACTCTATGTAAATCTCGAATGTAATACTACTCCCATCAATAAGCATTCAACCTACCAACGTTTTGATGGTGATCATGAAGATTTCTAAGACAAATACCACCCCGTTATCAAAACACTACTATAAGCTAAATCTAGCACTGGAACTAAACAAAATGCCATATCCGCTTGTTGCCGAATTCATCGATTCGTCTTCATACTCGAAAAGCAGTGATAATTTCCATAAGCGCAAGCTACATGTCAAATCAACAAATAGACACTGGTTGAAATGATTGACTTCTCAACGTAGTTTGGTCAAAGGCTAAGACGCTCGGTCCAGAAAAACAAGGCAAAATTAAACAGAGAGGAAACCATTATTAAACTCACCATGGCCTCGAGGATGGCCCTCTGGGACTTTAACAGGAGGGTATTTTCCAACGCTGTTTTTGCTCAGTAAGTTTGGCCTGCCGTATCGTTTTTGCACCCAGGTGGCGTAGATCAGTACTTTCGACGACTTGTCATTGAAATACCAAAGATAAGCGGAGTCGTGAAAGCTAGCTATCTGTGGCATAATAAGGAAACTGAGCAATTCTCATTGAAACACTTAAAAGCGGGCGAAAAGCTGCTCCCGAGAGGGAATTCCTGTTGACTAAAACTCTTAAAACTACTATCACTCAAGTCCAATCGTATTTATCCTCATTAATTTGTATCCATGGGGAAAATTCAGGAACACCGCGAGGGGACATGGTGCCAGACTTCATTGGCCAGCCTGCTGTCGCACGTGCCCACATATATGACACAATCAGACAAACCCGGAAGTCAGAGTATGACACCTGGAAATACAGTACGACTTGTCACATGTCGTGTGTAAACTACTGGAAAGTAGTTTATGCAGTGACGTGCATTCCCTGTCAATCTTAAAAAGAAAAAAAGAAGTTACTTATAAAATATAATAATTGTTGATATTTGTCATCTGGTATGTATTATAAACCCTTTTTCCGTTCGAATCCAATATTAAAATTATTTTTTTTCAATTAAGAACAGCAGAGTTTCCACATGTCCCGTTCAAATACACGGAGGAGATACACTGTGAGGCAGCACTCTGCTGTGCCGCTCAGTGGATTGTGTAATCCCTCACAAACTGTGTTGATATGCAATGCAAATAGTGTGTTGCTGTCCCTCTGTATATCGCGAAAAATGCTTTCAAACACTGATTATATGCTCTGTCTTTCCATAATCTGGATAGTGTATGAAATGTATTTCTGTAACGTGTTTAGGTTCGCAGATTAATCATAACACCGCAGTAAAAAAGTCTCTCGGTGAGGCAAACAGTACGCCTGACTCATGGCAGAGGGCGCTTGTGAGCCCATAGATTTTTGCGCTACCTAAAATCATCTTCTTTCTTGTTTATATTTCCTTTACAATCCGCCTTATCAAAATGGAAGATTACATTTCCAAACTGAGAAAATTATCAAATCTGGACATTCAATCAAAGCAAAACAAGTAAAAAAATAAAGTCACAGACATTTTGTCCAGAAGGATCGGCGCATGGATTTCGTGTACAAGTAAAGGTAAGACCATAAACTTTTATTTCTAGTTTGAAATAGGCTCAATTGAAATTAATTTTGACCTCAAATGAAATATGCGTCACATGTTTGTGTGAAGAATGCTGATATGAGATATAAAACATAACCTGTCTGTTGTCAATCAAATGATAAGATACTCTTTTGGGTTCATTTGAATTTGTAGATCTGACTCTGACAGTCAGTGCCTCACCAGCCATGAACCTCACCGCACGTCACTGAGTTTATGGATCGTCTCCCTTCTTATGTAAGTATGTCAAACTTTAAGTTCAACTTTCTCAAAATAATTTCACTTAATGTCAGACGGTTACAAAACAACATCTAAAGAAAAAGCATTACTTCTTTTGACATGAAAA
Organism: Apogon talboti; assembly: GCA_037367365.1. NCBI lineage: Eukaryota > Metazoa > Chordata > Actinopteri > Kurtiformes > Apogonidae > Apogon > Apogon talboti. The sequence goes on along the minus strand of JAPQRQ010045053.1, from coordinate 15,482 downwards.
ACAAATGGCAATATTATATTTTTAAAAGAAACTAATTCATGTGAAAATGATAATACATTTTGGAACGCTCAGTGGGGATATCAGGCAAACTTTTGTCATGCTTCTAACCACTCAGCTGATGTTGCCATATTATATAACAAATTTTCAGGTGATATTTTAGAAACCATCAGATTTGATGAAAGGAAGATGGATTATTTCTGTAATTAAACTAGATAACTCTCTTTTCATACTGTGTAACGTATATAGTCACAATGAAATAGCTCAAGCTAAGACCATGTTCACCCAGATTCTCTCCAAAATAGCAAATTTACAAAACAATCATCATAATGCCTGCCTGATTATAGGAGGAGACTATAATGATACTCCCTATGACTTCATGGATAGAATTCCAGAAAGCATATCAAAGAGTCAATATTTCAAACTCACTCTATATCTTAGTATAAAGTTGTCAATTAAAAGATGCATGGCATTTCTTTAACCCTGATAGCAAATAATTTACCTGGAGTAATGCCAGAAGTACACAACAATCCACATCCACATCCTGCCTTCAACATGTGTCTGAGGTATCACACTCACATGCTCCATTATCTGATCAAAAATTAATTACCCTACAGCTAACTGGTTCCAATGAAAAAAAAAAAACATACGTGGTTATTGGAAACTGAATACTAACTTGATTAAAGACAAGGTCTTTCAAGAATCAGTTAAGATATTAGCTCAGGACATCTTTAAAAACCTGAAAAGAATAACGTTCAAAAATTGGAATATTTTAAATTTAAAATCATGGAAACAGCTGTCAAATGTAGCAAATATATTAAAAAAGCCAGTTACTGTAAACAAAGAGAAATCTTTATTATTGAAAAAGGAAAATTTATCTGACTCCAAGCAAGAAAAACTAACACAACTTCAGAATGAAATGGATAATTTGCATGAAGAAGCAATTAAAGGAGTCTTTATATGCTCAAGGGCGAGATGGTTAGAAAATGAAGAAAGAAATTCAAGTTACTTTTTTGCACTTGAAAAATACAATAAAAAAGAAATAACTCTGTATCTGCTCTTAAAAGAAATGACAAACTTAACACAAATCCTAAAGCTATAGCTGAATACATAAGTTCCTTTAACAGCAGACTTACAGCAAACTCCAATTTTGACTCAAATCATCGTGATAATCTCTTAAATAATATCAAACAGTTTGTCCCTACCATATTAACTCAATTAAAAAAAATGTGATAAATCTATCTCAAACACCAAACTGGTTGAAGCTCTAAAACATATGAAACCTGGTAAATGATAGTCGGTTTATCTACTGAGTTCTACTCTTTTTTTGGGTTGTTATTGAAACTCCCCTTATGAATATGTACAAAGAATGCATTGACAACAAAGAAATGAAAACTACAATGAAACAAGGATTAATTAGCTTGATACCAAAACCAAATAAAGACCCCCTCTATGTAGGAAAATGGAGACTCATTACTCTTCTAAATACAGACTACAAACTGTTTGCATTAGTATTTGCCAGGCTTCTCAAAAAAGGCCTTGGAGAAATTATTAGTGAAACCCAAACAGGATTTAATAAAAAACCGTCATATAAGCAATAATGTAAGATTAGTCCTAGATTTGATTGATTACTCAGAATATGTAGAATCAGATGCAATAATTGTATTTCTTGACTTTTTTAAAGCATTTGATACAGTGGAACATTCATTTATTTATAAGGCCTTAGAGCTGACAGGTTTTGGAGAATACTTCAATTGTTAAAATGTTATCCAAAGATATTACTATACTTCCAAAAGATTCTCTGTTGAACGATCAGTCCATCAAGGCTGTTCAATCTCGCCCTTTCTTTTTTAATGGCTGATGAATTCATCTCATTAATTATTCTAAATAGAACTAATATCAAAGGCTTGTCTATATTTCAAAAAGAAATGTGTATAACACAACTAGCTGATGACACAGCTCAGTTTCTAAAAGACAAACATCAATTAGCTTCAGCTTTAGAATTGATTAAAATTTCCTCCAGTGCCTCAGGTTTACAGTTAAACATAAACAACTGTGAAACTTTAACGCTGTACGACACAGAAGATAAAAGGATAGACTCTATACCAGGGGTGGGCAATCCTGGTCCTCGAGGGCCGGTGTCCTGCATGTTTTAGATGTTTCCCTCTTCCATCACACCTGGTTCCATTAATGATCAGCTCATCACCAAGCTCTGCAGAAGCCTGATAATGACGCAATGGCGTCCAGGTGTGCTGGAAGAAGGAAATATCTAAAACATGCAGGGACACCAGCCCTCGAGGACCAGGATTGCCCACCCCTGCTCTATACCAATAAAGAACACAATCAAATAATTAGGTATTGATTTAACTAAAGACTTGACAGCTTGACAACAGTCAAACTTTACACCCAGAATGAAAAAAGCTCAAAGCATAATGAATATGCGGGTTCAACGAGATCTTTCTATTCTGGGTAGAAAACTTTTAACCAAGGCTGAAGGTATCTTAAGGCTCATACATCCTGCATTGTTACTCTTTATTCAAGATTCAACCCTTAAAGAAATAAATAAGTGATTTATCAATTTCACTTGGGAAAACTAAAAGCATCTCCTAAAAAAAGACATACTTTCAGGATCTAGAAAAGAGGGAGGATTTGAGTTATTGGAATTTATTGATTTTAACAACATTTTTAAAATTAAATGGATAAAGGAATGTTTTAAAGCTCCTCAATCTATTTGGTTTTTTATTCCACACATGTTTACAAATGTTGTAGGTTTCCATTTTTTATAGACTTGTAACTACAGAATCACCAAACTTCCTCTGAAACTTTTTAAATTCTATCAACAAGCTGTACTTTCCTGGAAACGTTGCTACACACACAACTTTTCACCACACAAAACTATTATTTGGAACAATGAAAACATTACTGTTAGAAATAAATCTATTTTTAAGCAGAGTTGGATTGACAGAGCACTTTTTTTCATTAATGACCTCTTTGACAAAATGGGAATCTATTAAGATATGAACAATTCATGATACTGAATTCGTTTCCTGTTTCAAGTAAACAATACAATTCTGTATTCAAAGCAATCCCTACTGGTATATCCTTGCTTATGAAAAGCCATCTGGGTTATCAAGCAGTACAGACAGATAAACCTTGCTTAATGATCAATGGCATTAACATTTTTAGCTCTAATTGTAATAACAAGCATACGCGCAATGCATTGTATGAAAAGAGAAAAATCTCCCCAAGAGGTAAAGCCTTTTGGAACTCAACTTTCTCTAAAATTGTGTGGCCAAAAACATGGACATTACCATATAAATTCTGTATTACAAACAAATTAAAATAGTACATCTCAAGATCTTACATAACATATATCCCTCCAATGCTATTTTATCTAGGTTCTCTGACACTGAAGAAATATGTAACTTTTGTAATTCTAATCCTGAAACCACTTTACACTTAGTCTTTCATTGTGTGCATTCTTCTAACTTTTGGTCTAAAATTGAAAACCTTATTGTATCTAAATGTAATAAAAATATAGTTATAACATCTCAAAATGTACTTATGTACTTTGAACCTGACGTGCGTAATCTTAAATTTATAGTTAATCTAATCATTTTATTTAGTAAATTCCACATATGCAAAAGTAAATATAAATAAAAATTTTAAAGCCTTTATGATTGAATTTCAAAAATATATCCACTCACTAGTATATGTCTTTCACAAAAAAAAGCCCAAAAAACCCTGACAATTTATAAAGAATTCTTCAAAATGGACTGAATTTAGTCTTTGTTGTATTTTCTTTTCTCTATGTCTTTAATGTTTTAATCTTTTATTATTTTTTCCTTTCTTTTTGTGTCTTTAAGCCCTTGCATTATGTTAATTTATCTGTTTGGACGATTTTTATTTTTGACATCTTGATATGAAATTGATTGTAACCATTAATTTTTGCAAATGACTTAAAATCAGTGTTTTTATTTTATGATGCAAAATGCTATTTCTTGTCCCCAGTTTTTTCAAAGTAATTTACATCAGTTTTTGATATTGAAATAATATCAAAATAAATTTACTCTCAGTTTCAATGGTTATGAAATATATAATTCAATCATTCAACATATAGCCTTCTTTTTTCAATAAAAGCAACTAAAACTAGGTAGCAACTGTAAGATTTTTGATGAAATATGGATTATAGAATGAAATTTGGAGTATTTATTACAGGGTTTTACATGTTTGTGCCATTGTCCTGTTTGACTTTGAGTCCCAGAGCTTCACTATTATGCTTTCCTTTAAAAATGTCAATGTTCTGACAGAATATCACAAACATGAAGAAAATGATGAGGCCAAAATGTTACCAGATAACAGGGAACCCCTGTATATTTTTTCAACTACATCATGGCCCCTAAAACCTCCTATTTTGAAGGAAAATACATACTTGGTCTCTGTATCCTTAAGGTTTGTTAACTTACGAGGGTCGATATTTCCCATTGGCATTACAAGAATATGAAAAGCTCAATATCTGTGATAATATAGTGACTGGATTAACATCAGCCACCTGAACACCCAGACATATATCATTACTGAGCTAAATCACTAGTATATCACCCCACACAAGCAATGTATGCCCATTAGGTATAAATATACCACTGGAAAAGTAGGTCAAGGGTCAGGTGAGTAATTTCAATCAGAGATACCTCTCCTCATATCGTATTGTCAGTTTGTGATAGTAACAACTGCCTCCACAGCCAGGCAATCTGTGAGAGGCCACAGGCACTTGACCATTTAAGTGGACACAGAGGTGACCTTCAAGTGCATTTGATGTTCGAAAGCTCCCAATGGGTTTCTGGGATTTTTAGCACCATGTTGCTTAATTACTGTATCTCATAGAAAGGGCCCAGTGGGTGTCATGTGTGACTGCAGCATCTTGGCTCTTTTGGTGCTGGCCGTAGTGCTGAAAAGTTCAAGAGACCTAGATGGAAGGGCTACATTCACACAGCAACCTTTATTGATCAGTAGGGTGCATCACTTCCCTCAGGTTTTTACAATTTATCTCTTCTACCTGGGATAATTTTGTTCCAGTGATCAAAGTAGACAGATATGCAAAATATGTAAGGGTTCTGTGAATTGCTAAAAGATAGGTAGTCAGAATGATAACTATATAAGATAAGATAAGATAAAGATAAGATAAGATAAGATAAGATAAGATAAGATAAAGATAAAGATAAGATAAGATAAGATAAGATAAAGATTAAGATAAGATAAGATAAGATAAGATAAGATAAGATAAGATAAGATAAGACTTTATTGTCATTGTAACTCCATACAATGAAATTTGGGTGAAAGATACTCTAAAAACCATACATATAACATACAACATGTAACATGCAAGATGTAACACACAAGGCACAATTAATTTCGTAATTGTTCATTTAAAAATGTAAAAAAACACTTGCATATTTCAGTTATTAAGTTAAAAGTAAATAAATGAATATTGTTGCACGTTGTCATCATTTCACTGTGTGGGCTTTCAGTGCAGAGTTCAGTGTAGTTATATCTCTCGGATAGGAACTATTCAGTAGTCTTGTGGTGCAGGATCTGATTGACCTATAGCGTCTTCCTGAGGGGACAAGTTGGAACAGATGATGAGAAGGGCGAAACGAGTTCTTTATGATTATATTTGGAGTAACAGAGCTTCTCCACATCAGCCATTTTGAGCATTTTCAGATAATTAAGTCATCATTTTTAAAAAAGCTGCATTTGCACATTTTGCTGGATAATTTTAACTTCTTGGAATGTAGATGCTGATTCAATTAAATGTCCTTCTGAGGCACCGAAATGGAACAGAGCCATCATTCATTTTATCATTAACACTTCATCTGTGCCTGCTTTCATGTGATCCTCAGTAGTTCTAACTGCAGTCCCATATCAAGAAAGTCCTAGGTTCAAAGCCCATGCAGGACGGGTAGGTAGGACACGTTTCCCTGTCAGGACAATAAGGTTAACTCGCCTTAGAAGCCAAAAGTACAGTAGTGAAAAAAGGTCTGTAGGAATTGTTCTAAATATGACCTAAGGTTAGACTACAAGTTTTTCCAAGGTCCAACCACTGTCGAGGTTTCGGTGAGCATAAGCATAATAATCAGATTCTGATAGATAAAAACTTTTTTTCTATTTTCTAACCCAATACCACAGTTCAGCCGGAAGATCAGTCATTTGATAACATAGACTATGGTATTCTGCGACTGTTGTTTACATAAAAATTATTCATTAAAATGTTGATTTAGCAAATTATGGCATGTGTGTACATGCACTAAGTTTTACAAACGGACAAACTGTGTAACAGATTGAAACAATGTTTTATAATCTAACAAGGTACAAAACCAGCCTCAAGTTTCTGTCTAAATATCTCTGCTCAGTCAACCATTCAGGTAATATGTTACTGTATGGAATAAAAACAATAAGTTCGTAATGATAAAGCAGCTCTCAGTATTCTTATAACAGTAGTGGATGGAAACATATGTAAATTAGCATCTCTTTTTTACAATTTTCGGAAAATTCTGTTAAAATTCACAATATATTTAGATGGAAACCCTGCCTTTTGTGTGAAAATCAGGCATAGAGAGATAAATGAAAAGAAAGCAGCTCACATCATCTTGGCAGCTATAAATATCAGGAGCAGGATATTACATCAACCTCTGCATGGGCACAGGACTTATTAAGGCTCCATCTGTGAAGTTTATAATACCGTCATTCACTTAGTATTATTTCTCCTTATTGCATGAAAGTTTTCAGGACAGTGCATAGACGAATGTATGCTGTAATGTGTTATAAAATTTGCCAGGAGTGGCCACATGTCACACACAGTCCAATCTTTATCCTCTCTATCAAACTGATGGTTGTTTCATTTCAGAAATGAGAGGCTACTCACTGCATCAGTTAAAGAACTTGTTGCAGATAAAGCATGTTAATCACCACAGCAATGGAAGAATTTGAACTATTATTTAAATCTAGGTCAAGACTCATCTCCAAAACTGAACTTTTATAAATGTGGTAACTGCATAATAACAGCACATAAAACTTCATTATATTTACTGTATTTATATTCACTTGGGTCACATTCTAGATCACGTATGAAATTAACTTTTTCTTTCTTTTAGAAACTAGATAATTGTTGAACCGAGCATCAACGTCAAAATAATAAAGGCCAAAATAAATAAATCTCAGTCATTAAACCCAATGTACTAAATATGTGACGGAGAACAGCAATAAATATAAACAGACAATCTAAACAAAATAAACTTTAAGAAAAATAATGTACAGTATATGACAAAAATGATATTCATTCTGAAATAAAAATATAAGTATTGCCGTGAAATCTTCCTCTGACAAATCCTGTTGTCATCCTGCCAACAGGTATAAAGTACTGTTAAATGTGGCCAGTCAAAGGATTTCTGATCACTTTAACAATCAGTCAGGAAATCCTGCATTGTCAAGCATAACTGAATAATAAAATTAATGTTTCAAGATTTATTAGGAATCAGTTCAAGGTTCCATCTTCTATGTGGGGAGCTGTGTTTTCAGTCCTTCACAAGAAGATCTTTTTATTTACATTGAATCAGTAGGTTTAGTCCCACTGGAAGAAAAAGAGCAGGACCCCAGTGTGGATTTACTTACCAAACCATCTGAAGCTGCCACATGGCACAGTGGTACCAAGGAAGCTGAGGCCTCCTGCTTAGCTCTGCAGGCGGACGACAGGCATCTCAGTGTGTGTGTTTGTGTGTGTGTCTCTATGTGAGTGTGGATAGTGTGAAAGATTAGCCATTGCAGAATCCTCCTCATGTGCACATAAACACACAACAAGTTGCACATGCTCACATGCACACACATGCTTTCCTTTGGAAATCCTGTTCTCAGTCTGGCAACAAATACACCTAGAAACAAACATCTTCACAGCCAAACAGACGCTTCATCCTCACTCATATGGCTTCTGTTCTATTCATTTACTGGAAGGATGGAATAAACCTTCTAGCAGCTCAATTACTGATAACATGACAATATTATGCTGAATAGGGAGAGTATTCAGATGTGTTCTAGCTTACATGATGTAACCTGATGGAATGATACTCCCACTGATAAACTACTGGAGATTGTTTGGTCTGGTAGCATTCACTTGGATTCAAGGATGAAATGAAAAGACTTTGGGAAGGCATAAGATCACAGGGACCTTGACCTGTGGCCTTGACGGCACTCTAATGACTGTGGTTTCTCAGAAAATTTAATGTCTTCAATCATGGCATAAACTTTTACTTTGACTCATTTGAACTGATTAGTAATTGATTGATGGTTAGGTCAGGGTATCTAATTAAACAAGCTGAAGGTCCTTAATGTTAGAGAAAAAACCATGAATTGACAATATTGACCTTCCGTTTGCAGCTCTCTCTTCTCACGTGAAACCCAAACAAAGACTAAATATAATCATGCTGACATAATGACAATGATGACGGTGAAGGTGCTTTTCCCAATATTCAATACACAGAACAGAATTGTAGAGTCACAAGGTCAGGTCTGACAAAATCTGATCAGCAATCGGTAACTACTGTTGTCAGTCATGTATTTAACCTCCCTACCTGTCTGAATTTACCTGGGATCAGAAGTTTGTTCTATCATTTCTATCATCTCTATCTCTATCTATCATCTAATCTATCATCTCTGGGTCAATATCACTATATGGTTCCTTTCAGACTTTAAAATGTCCACAAAACATAAACCTTTAGATTTTCCACTTGACTTTATTTTCAAGGTGTTAAATAGACTGTAGGCTGTTAGAAATTCATGTTGGTCAAGCTCCCACATTTGTAACAATTTTTTGCAAGCAAAGTACAATGAGATCACAAAATACGAAACAAATATGTCCACCCTGTCACCGACAGGGTGGACATGTTTGGCTAAAGTTAGCATTTAATAACCACATGTTGGACCTTGAGTTGGCAAAGTAGGTCATCTTTGAAGAGGACTGTGTAATGTTCAACAAATATGCTTTGAATTTCAGAAAAGGTTTATATTAAACAATATTTCGTGGTGATAGGGTGGACCTACTAAACTTGATAACACCCAAGTGCAAACACAAAATGATGAAAATGTTGAAATGTAAATTTAAATACTAAATGCTCTTGTAGATTGTTTCCCCCTCCAATAAATACACTTAAAATGATGATGATGATGACATCAGTAATTGCATCAACTGGATTATTAAAGTGACAGGGTGGACAGAAATTTCAAGGACACGAGTAGAATGAAACTAAATTATAAATTATCAGAATGACTTGTCTTATTGAGTATAATGACAACATCTAAAAAGTATTTTGATTGTTTTTTATTTAAACACTCAATTTCACTGAATTTAGAAGGGCAGTGTGAGAAACATGCAAAAATCATGTACATTCTCACAAAAAAATTATATAAAATAATAAAATCACATTTCAAGAACTTTAAAATTGTACTGATATATGTGTAAGTGTTTTCCCATTAATAATAAAACCCCAGAATTTAATTATTTTTAAATGTCTTCATGGTGACAGTTAGATTCTGATAGGAGGTACCAAAGGCACCTTATAGTGATAATGACCCTTCTTTTGTTTAGTTTCTCATGAATGCTCTGAAGGCAGTCTAGGCACAACAAATCAAGTGAATCTGAAATGAACTTTTGAAGTGAACAAAAAACTGAACGTGGACTATGTGTGTTTGATGAACAGGTTTGGAGTGAATGAACTCTGTTGTGTAATGTTGTCAGAAGATGGCACTATGGGCACCATGACACGTTGAACTAGAGCATTCTGCTCCTGTTTTCCATCTAAAGTAGCTGAGTGATCACAGATGAAAGTGAGTTATAATTCAGTCTCCTCACCAGTCTCCACGACCTGTTGTATGAAACATATTTTTGGATTTGGGATGATAAAATTAAATGTTGAGAACTTAGTCTAAAAATGTGATTGATCCCTATGTAACCTTATTGTCCAAACACACCACTTTCCTCAAAAATGTCCCTCAATCCTGAATCAGCAAGGTGCTGACCAATAACCTTTTTAAAGTTCATCTGCACATGAAATTCACCCAGGAGAACAACAATATCCTCACACTCTTTTTGGTGGTGGCACTGGAGCATCTTTGCTTTTTTTGCTGGGAAGTTTAGCTAGTTAGGAAACAGGTTTGCCTACCTTTTTCTGGTAATATTTGGTGGTAGAATCTAAGGTTTTTTGTTTGTAGACAAATAGAAAAAGTTAATCTACTCTGTGAAATTCCGTGACAAAACCTGCTGCGATAATCTTCTTCTTCACCCAACCTTCAGTCTTCACCTGTCCCTGTTGCTTCAGGCCTCATGCCACAGCTGTGCTGAAAAACAGTGCCCCCTTTGGTGCAGTACTCATCTGGTAGAGTGATTATTCATTCTTAAAGGTCACATTTGCACATAAATTGGATTACATTGCAAAATTGTTCAAAATTACAGGAGGCGGTTCAGAAGAATAAGGAAGCACGTTGGAATAAATTCCGATTTTACCACTTTTAAGAATACAGCCATTAAAAGGTCAAAAAATATTTTTCTAAGCTGACAACCTGTCTAGAATACATGTTAGGGGGTCAAATATTAACACTATATAGGTTGTCAGCTTGTACCCTGAGGTGTCTGCATAAGTTACAATATCAGTTTTGGCCCCCTGACTATACAGGCTCTTTTAGAGAAATCTGCACAACAGATTGGCAAAACCAACTCTGCGTTTCCTTTGAAACTGATTAGTTCAATCAACTTTTTTGTTCTGTTTTCGTCTTAGTTTTATTTTTAGAGCTTTCCCACCAACAAAAGCTGTCACCACTATTTTCAAATCCACTTCACTTTCAGAGATGAAAAGAGTTCAATTGCATGATTATTTCAAAAACACTGACAAATCCTGGTTGTTGACAACATTCATCGACTGGAATGCTCCATTCAGCATTTTAATTCAAATAAAAATCACACCTAATGCCCAAAGGTAGTCCACGTCCTCTGCTGACTGTCTCATTATTGGTATTACTGTGACACACCAAAGAAAACTGGGATAAATATCAGTTCCGTTCATATTTTTAGCTTCACTATTTTCCCAAAGATTTGCATAACAGTAGGGGGGGATTTAGTATTTTCTTACAGGCAACCCATTTCACACAACCCACTGTGACTGAATGATGTGACTTTTAACACCTTTTAAAAATTCCTTAGCCCAGTCCATATACAGTATATTGTTGCATTTCTTTCTACATATTTTTTTCAAAATACCTGAAGATGGCTTTAGCTTTTACCAAAATTGAACTGAACCTCTGGTCTGGATCATGTTTTTTCACACTCTTCCACAGTTTGTTAAGCCTTTTTCCTAACATTTGTGGCAGCTGCTTTTTTTTGCTGTTTTCATCAAATATGCCATTTGTGCTTGTTTCTTGTATTAATTTAGTGGACACTGCAGTCGCCTTATTGGTCCACACATGTACGCACATAATTATTTGCTACCATTATTCAGTTTCCATTTTACTTCTTCACATTTTTCTATTATCAAGACAACTCAGCAACTGTTCTACCTGTCAAAACTGTAAATACTTCTATGGTATTAATTTTTTATTTTTATTTTTTTCAGATTTTTGGCATTTCCACTGCAGTATTTGCATAGCAGTAACAAGTGAAAAAGTAAGCAGGGCTTGCTAATACCCCTGCCCGGTCGCACAACAATTTGCCCCTCCTGCTCACTGATACCCTGCCTACCCAGGGGTTAATTTGGGGTCTTAACTTGCAGTCTTTTCAAAAATGGGTAAAAAAAATCCAAAAATTGAAATTCAGTCGTCAAAGTTTGCACTGCACCTTTCCTAGTGGTAAAGAACATGTCTGTCAAATTTGAAAAGAATCAGATGAACAGTGTCCGAGAAATGGGATGGACAAAAATCTCGGATGGATGGATGAAATGATGACTGGACAGACAGACAGAATTCCTGGTATACCTACAATAACAACACCCCTCAGCCAGAATGGAGCTATTTTCAATAGGCTTCTGCTCCATGTATCTTCATGCTCCAATAATGCCAAGATGCATCCATAGTATAAATTTCATGCAGATATCTCAATGCATTCTTCAGATAATGTCGTTACACCGTTGAATGGACAGACAGACAAACGACAAAACGATTACAATACCCCTCGGGTGGGGGGTAATAAAAACAATGAAGATGCTTCTCAAGTGGCAAACAATAAGTGCAAGTTCTAAGGAAACAAAAACATACTGATTTACATTTTCAGGTTGTTATCGACTAATGAAAATGGAATTATGAATATTATATCACATTTCTGCAATTAGATCCTCCTTTAATGTTCATCTTTGTACCAGATCTTTGAAGAATTTTGACCATACATGTCAACCCACACAAAAACTGCAGTGGTATAATTGTCCCTGTAGTGCTGCTCAGTTAGCTTTAGTGAACTAGTACTGGAACCATTAACACCTTATTCACTGAGGGCTGTTGATTTGTGACACATAATCACTACCGATGTGCTTGATGCTACTTGTCCACACAAAATATACTCTGACCTGAGAGCAATGACACTAACCAACTGAGTCTCAACTTTTCCTAAAGAGAACGACCATTCCCGAGTCCAGAGTCTGCCTTTGTCTAATGAAGTAACATTTATCACTGACTGACACACACAGAAGTCTGCCCAAACACTGAAGAATAACAACAACATAATGATAACACACAACCACCGAACATTCAGTAGCAGCTGACAGAAGCACCTGTATCTTCACACATTTCAATAGAGAAAAGAAAATGAAATCTAACGTGCCACAGCTAGGGCATCCAGAATGTCACCAGCAGCCCATCTTAGGGTTAGGGTCACATTTAAGCAATGGTTGAAACTGATGTAGGTTAAGTTGTGCTTCAAATACAAGAACCTTATTCATCATTTGCCATAACCGGAGGTGTCAAAAGTATTCGCATTCATTACTTAGGTAGATGTATAGTTACTAGGGTTTAAAAAGACTTTGGCATTGAGGAGGTGATCCCATTTGAGATAACCCTAGGTTAACCGGTCGATGGGTGGGACCTCTCTGTGTGGAGTTTGCATGTTCTCCCCGTGTCTGCGTGGGTTCTCTCTGAGTACTCCGACTTCCTCCCACCATCCAAAGACATGCACTGATAGGTTAATTGGTTAATCTAAAATGTGAATGTGAGAGTGTTGTTGTCTCTGTGTCAGCCCTGTGATGAACTGGGGACTCGTCCAGGGCGTACCCCGCCTTTGCCCTTAAGTAGCTAACTTAAGTTATGTATTCAATTCACTGATCCATCGGTCAATTTCAAATTCAGTTCACAAACAACTGCTGTTGTTCTCATGCCTTAAGACTTTACACTAATTTTCTCTAATGGTAAAATAAATGTTTTGACATTAGCTTCCACTGGGGCCTTGTGATGTTTGAAAGGAATGGCTTTGTGAAGGAATTGTCTTTTCTGAACAAAAAAGCACACCAAGCATTTGGCAAGTCTTTGTCTATAAACAGATCCACACAGGGACAAAACGATCTCCTGCTCATGCACAGTGATATCTCACACAGGAACAGTGCCAAAGCTGTGCAGAAAATCTTGCATCATGGGTATTGTCAGGAACTCCCAATGCTGCTCGCACAACTTGTATCTGCTCCTGAGCTAAACAAAGAAAATTCATGAGGTAGATTTGGGAAATAGCACAGTGTGCAGTGATTAAATCCTCATGAAGCCCACTGCTTTCCTCATCCACAAACATACTCACTCGCATGCTCTTCCTCTTCACACCAAACATACAATATATTCAAACAGCCCACAAACACAAGACTACTTTTCCCCCATACATGTTTATTGACCATGGAGATGCTCTTATTCCCCTTATAGTGAAGCCGTGCCCCAGATTAGGAGTGCGTGGGCAGCATTTATGAAGCTTCCTTATCATCCAGATAAGGTACTCACACAGCGCTCCCCCACATCATCAGGGCAATGCTCATTAAATCTAATAGCATAACAACGAATAGCCAGCGGTTAAAACTCCCTGGTGCAAATACCAAGAATAGAGCCTCATCACATGATCTCACAGCTGTTCATCAAACATTTGACACTATGGGAAGTGCTTCTGGGTGAGTGAAAAATTAATTTGTAGCTGTTTATACATGCACTCACCTGAAGCATGGAACAATTTGACAAAAGAACAGTAACAAAATAAAGCAATAACATCTAAGGCCGTGGGGTGCAACTACTATAGAACACTGTTCCAGATGAAGGACTTCATTCCAAAATGCATTATCCATATGCTGCCTTTTCAAAATGAAATCTCTCATCATTGCTTTTTCTGCCTGTCGGGTAGTGTAGCAGTATGCTCCAGACAACTGGGAGAGTTTCAGTGGAGGAGCAGTGCTACAGGGTTAAATGATCATTTCAAAATATGGTAACGTACAACACTTCATTATTGCAGAGGTGGCTAAAGTCCACACTCTTTACTACAGATAGTTGTGTAAAAAACATTCTGTGATAAAAGTAGAAGACAAGTTGCATGATTCAATTTTGTTACGTGAAAGTGAAAAAATACAGACTTTGAAATGTCTTCAAAGTGTAAAAGTTAAAAGCAGTTTGACCTTACTACCAGCTGTTTCCTGTTTTTCTGTGTTATCAACAAAAGTGGAAAACATTAGGATAGGGGCCACAACTAACAGTTAGACTCATTGCTGATTAATCTGATGATAGTATTATTGATTATGCTTCCCCAAGCCCAAAACAACATCGTCCAATGTCTTCTTTGATCCACAACCCAGGGATACCCACACTATCATAGAGAAGGAAGAAATCCAGAAAATGTTCATATTGTGACGTGTAGGAGGAGAAGCTGGAGGAGTTTCCTAGCATGCATTGGGACAAACTAGTTGGGACAGTTTTGATGTGTTTTACAGTGTTCTGAGTTGATAAGAAGTGTTTTTTCATATAGCAGAGTTATGGTGTGTTTTACCCTTTTTGTTAGTTTATCGTTGAATGAATATTTCTATTGAGTTGCATATTCTTGCACAATGAGCTCAGTTGCTCTTTAGTTTCATGACCCTCTGTAATGGTAAACTGTATGAGTGTGACAATAAATTAAGTACAAGATTGAAATCTTCCTTTCTGATATTTCACGTTTGCCACAATATTAAAGAGACAGGAATCAGACAATTTAGGCTATTGTTCTTACAAATTACTCAAATCAGTTATTCTCACAACAGGTTTTGGTTGATGTAGTATACAACTACTTGTTGCAGCAGTAATTATGATGCCTTCAATGCTATGTATTCATGCAGCCAGGTATTTATAGAAACAGATATTTCCACACCTCCATTTTCAACAAGCACATCATACATACCAGATCGTGTTCAGAAAGATTCTAACCTACATAAATACGCCATAGAGCACTATCATGTAGTTATGGTTAT
>JAPQRQ010044912.1:0-18077 GCA_037367365.1 Apogon talboti | reverse complement strand
ATTCTTCATAAATGCAGCTTTGACACTTGAATGTCGCCACTGTGGGATCACGTCAATCTTGTCTTACCTTATGTTATTATACTGTAATAACTTCTATTCTTCTTCTAAATTGAGTATTTGTATTTCTAATCAGTGTTTTTAAAGTTTTCATTCTCCTATGTCTTATTTTTGGATTATTTTTTATTTATTTATTTAAAGTTACTTCTTTGTGATCTTTTATGTGAAAAATTGCATTGCATGAAAACTTACATTTTAGTTAGCAAAAATCTCTGAAAACAAAGTTTTTGACATTTTTGTCTGTCGTTTCTTCTGTTTATTAACAATTTTGGGGGAAAAAAATGTATCACATTTCATTCAGCATTTCACCTAAGTACATCTACTGTGCTGCAAAAATCAGACAAAGAATTAATACTCAGTCACTAATTTCAACATTTATTAAAAGAAAACAGCCAAAAGGTTATTTTAAGAAAGTTGATTAAACATTTAACCAATTTCCCTATGAAAACCAAACTATATGATACTGAGTAGACTTTAATAAAGAGCTAAGAAATGTATTTACTTCTTTTCAAGTCACTGATTGCAATCATTTTTTATTTCCAACTAATGGCATTGTTTCTATTAGAAGTGTCTGTTACCTAATCTCAGTGCATTGCATTCATTTACTATGAGATGTATGTACTTTATGTAGATCTTGTGAACAATGAGAGATAAAATAAATACTTTAAGGCAACAAAGTGACATTTAATACATTGAAAAGATTACATGAAAAAATATCAGTCTGTATTGTTTTAAAAGCAAATTTAACCAAATCTTATCTAGAATTTTAGTAGATTAATACTGAAAAATCCACATACTGATCTCGATTAACTTTTGTGAAATATTTAACATTATAGAGACTAAGTTTAATTTTTTAAGCTATATTGCATGTACTGTATGTACTGCCCTAAATGCATTTGATTAATGTTTTAGAAATACCATTTGATTGATTTTTTATATGTACTACATTTATGCAGAGGATACCTGGAAATTGTAGCACAAAAAAACAGGTTAAATCTAAACTTCTGCACAGATAGTCTTTGTAAACTCAAAAAAGTGTTTTTATAGCTCTGTAAAATCTGAAGGTTTATTTATATTTAATGTTTCTTATAGTATAACTAATATCGACAGTAAAATATCCTAATCCTGTTGAGGGACGATAAAGGGAAGAGGAGTCAGAGGGACTGTACGTATGGGATGGATGGCAGGAGGGGTGGAATGAATTAACAGATTTAGTGTCATCTCTCAGTCTGGGAGAGGAGCCAAAGTATCAACCACCTTAATCCCTTCATCCCTCTCTTCCTCCTCATCCTCTCTAACCTCCGACTCTGTCTACAGTTTGTCTCCTCGTCTGCCACCCCCTGATTTCCATCTCTGTTCCTCAGTCAATTCAGATTAAAGTCGTCTAATACTGCATGTGGCCGTTGAAATCAAACCCGTGCTGAAGAGAGGTTACGCTGCAGGACACTCATCTGTCTTGATTTTACAGCCTCCAGTAGCAGATTCAAAATTAGTGTCGCTGGACATGAATTATACACAAAAATGGCCACAGGTGATGGTGATGGTTGCAACAATTTGTCATTTATGGTGTTGAATGAAGAGTTTGCCCATGGACATTTGCTAAACATGCTGCAACCGAATATTCTAATCATATAACAGCAAAAATGTAATGCATAGTCAACCAATATGTGCATCAACACAGTGATATTGATAAATTTAATATATTAGCAGTATTTCATGTTTGCTGGTGACAATTTCACATCTACGTTTCTTCACCTCAAGCAGCAGATGACAACGACCTCGCTCTGTCTGCTACTAAACAAAGACAAATTCTAATATCATGATCATGACTGTGTGGATTGATCTGAGGTTGTGATCGGCAGCTGAGGAGGGGTCTGTGTATGAGGTAATAGAGGGGTTACTCACAGCTTATATCTACATTACAGACGGTTTATGAAGGCATGGGTATCTGTTAATCTGACACTAGTTTCAGGGGGAGAATCAGCACTAATCCCATGACTAGCCTGATAATTCCACTCACAATGAGACCCCACGTGTTGCCAGCATGAGTAAACACACACACATGCATGTAAATACACACACACACACACACACACACACACAACACACACGCCAAAACACAAACAACTGTGTGCGTCTATAGACACAGTCACAAGCAAACCGGTCTGGAATAAAAATCAATAAAAGGCTGTAAATAGCTTAAGAGGTATGAAATGTGTAATCTTGAAGCTACGCAAGTCAATCTTAAAGAGGCAACTTAAAGCTTAACAGTTGAAGTGATGGATTAGATGTTGGTGAGAAAAACACTGAGATTAGAAGCAGTCAAGCAAACAATGTTCTGGGACTGAATGGTATTTTATGATGTGGTTTTTACTGAAGAAATAAAAGTATGAGTACGCATGTGAATGTGTTTATTCAGCGTGAACACATCACAGTGCGGTGTTTTCAGATTAAATGATATTTGAATTTAGTCAAATGGAAAAAAAATATATAGTCATGAGGCGTCCTGCTGATAGCAGAGTGATGTTTCATGTAATGGGATAACACATTTACCCACACTCTGAATTCCATGAATATAATGTAGCGTATTGTGGGTAGAGGACAACTTACAGGATGAGAATCACAGAGTGTTAAATTAGAAGTATTCTGTATGCAGGAGGTGCACTTTAAGCACCTCATCTTATCATATATATTACATTATTATTATTATTATTATTATTATTATTACATATGATTAACGTTTGTAGCATTTGTATGTGTTGAACATTATATTTAGCAAGTAACATTTTTGAGGGTTGGTTAATTTACATTACTCAGTATGTCCATCTTCAGAGAACAGACAGATGACCAATTAATACAAAAATAACAACATAAAGTGTAGGGTGTTGGTCCAACTCATACTTGGCTCTACAAGTTTCTGAACTCTTGTGGAGGGACGAACACCATTCCTCCAAAACATGTTCCCTTGTTTGGTATTTGGAAGATCCTAACACATTTCTGGGTCCATCTCCCACAGGTCTGACACAATTACACAAAACAATAGCACAGTCTTGTTTTAATAAATTCTCAAATATTCACAAACTAACTTTATCATTCACAAAATATCTATTGTTGGCCAGAATTTACCATAATTGTCCTAATTTCAATTATTTTACACAGCATAAATTACAAAGAATCTTTTCTCTTTGCAGAAAATATATTATTTCAAATCAGTGTCTTCTTATATGTTCTGGGAACAAGCTCATAAATCTCAGTCAATATATATATAATATTCATGTGTTGCATGATGTTTGTGTTGGGATCTGTTTTGTGCTGGGGTTTTTTTTATGTTACCTTACTGCATTTCTAATCTAATGGTAGACAGTGCTGCACACTGTAGTAATGGTGCAGAAGTAATCCACTGAAAACAAGGGAATGACTATTAGAAATGTTAAGTCCTTTACAAATAAATTAGTGCTGTTATTATGGATGTTAGCAAACATAACAGACATAGCTGACAGGTGGGATTAGCTGATCCTTCCAGCACAAAACAGAGTCCAGCACAAACATCTTCAAGTCAACGAACACATGCAAAACTCACATATTATGTAAGTTTTGGTTCTAAAATTAAAAAGATAAATCAGTAATTTTTGGACAAAAAGGGCTTTTTTTGCCTAAATCATCAAATAGTCAATTTCTAGTTATGGGTTTTTTTGGGGTGTTTTTCTCGAAAAATCTGAAAAAATGACCTAGGCAATTATGTTAGGAAGGTGTAGATATTAAACCCTTAAATAAATAATTCACCCAGTTACAATGTCCTTAATGTCCTCACATGACTGTCTTTCAGATTCAGAATCAGTTTAATAGCTCCTCTCTGATCTGTCTCATTTTTTGCCTGCATTTTAATGTATATGGACACAAGACAAGAATTGTAAATTCATCTCATCATGGATTTATAAAATAATATAAAATTTTCTTTCCATAAATTATTGATTAAGCATCACATCTGCCTTCATAATTTAGGTTCATGACTTTGTCATTCTTAAAATGTTTGTCTATTTCTCCATCAGTCAGTTACTATTACACTTTAAGAGGTGATGTCTCAAAAACATATTGACAGTCTTTTCATATTAGGTATAAATATTGACTTGAGACTAAAAGGTGAACTGATCAGACTTTGACCTTTAGCTAAATGTCAAAGGTGAAGGTTGCTTTAACAAACACTTACTTTGACCATAACACGAGACTCTATACTCCAGACTTGTGATAGGGGAATATAATAATGTTACAACATTATATCCAAAAGGTCAAAGGTCGGTGTTACTCCTGTGAACATAAATTCCCAGGAACACCTTGAGGGAGTTTTTTTTTTTTTTTATATTTGACACAAATGTGTAGTTGAACTCAAGGATGAACTCATTACATTTTGGCACCCAGAGGTCAAACATTAAAGCAGTCTGTTACAAACTGTTCTTATTCCTGAAATGTGAGGATGGAATTCAGGTACTTTTCCTCTTCCTACCTCCAGCAACATAATTATAAATAGCCACATTATCATTTCAGTCATATCGTTTTCATTCTCACCAAACCTTTCACTCCTCCCAAAGGATGGGTGTGCTTTAATCTTGCAGGAGACAATTCTCATCAGGTTGATCTTTTCATTAGTCACTAGACCTGCTGACAAACAGCCTAAAGCCTTTATATACAGTACAAACAGAGCTGATCATTTAGGGTCATCTCTTTTTTTTTTAGAAAAGTGTCTAATTTGTAGTATTATTTAGAAAAGTGTTATTTACAATTACACAAATGGATAAAATTCATTATAAGTGACATAAGCACTAGATGTAATGGGCTTGGACCTGACCTATTTTGTCATTCAGAAGCTTTGGTGTGTGCATTTGAGTGTGTAGAGAGTGATGGAGACAGAGCCTCAGTATGAGGGAGGGCGGGGGAGGGGGCTCCTTGTGAGGTGAGATGTGTAAGCCTGCAGCTTGTAGCAGAGTTAGTCAAGATTAGGACATGTATCTGTGGGATAAGGCTGAGTTAGAGCGACTCTTCAGGCCTCACCTCACACCATCTGTCCAAACGAACCAGGCCTTTTCTCAACTCTGTCACTCTTTGACAGCCCCTGCCCTCTCCACTGAAGTTCTCTAAGTAATCATTTCATCTTCTTCCTCTGGTTTCATCCAAACTCTCATCCGCACTCTTTTTTGTTGTTCATAACTCAGCCTCATGTTGAATTTTTTTCCACTTGAGCCGCTCCTCAGCAATAACCCCACGTAACCCTTAGAGCCTCTCAGAGGATAAAAGTTGAAGGATATGAGTCCGTGTTAACAGGGTGATGGAGGGGTCAGCTTCCTATTCAGGGGGTTTTGGGGTACTTTGGGCAGCACTGATTGAAGATGCTCAAGATTAAAGGCAAGGGTCAAACAAATCCATAAAACATATTAACCTCCGCCAAGGGAGTAATGTCTTCGCCCACAATTTGGTGGAAGGATAGATCGTGGTCTGAGGAGGACCGTGAAGGAGACCAGTATATGTTGGAACAGAACGTAGAATTTTTCTTTCACTTTTCCATAAAATAAGACAGAGCCTAAGTAGAGGTGTGCTTTATCAAGTGTCCATCTCTGTATATGATTATTTTGACTGAATATGAGCATGTGGATTTATACACACCTAACCAAGGCATATACAACATGCAATCAGAATAGGACCACCACCACTACTCCTCCTCCTCCTAATAAACCCCTTCTAATTATGATAATCACAGTGTTGGATCCTGTAAAGGCCTAATTACTTAAACACACCTCTGGAAATAAGTCTGCAAAAGAACAGTGAACAGTCTGAGGCTGTTGCCATGAAGTATGAGGTAAGTTCCTCTGTGTGTGTCTCTCTCTCTTTGTCCATCACCCTCATGGGAGGCCCTGTTGGTTTAGCTGCTAAGCTTTCCCCGGACGCACAAATGATGGAGAGATAGAGAGGTTAAAACAGAGAAAGAGAGGAGGACAAACTGAAAGAGAGTAAAACATGTTAAAATAAATGTAAAAAAAAATAAATGCAGCATGTGTGTATATGTATACATGTGTTGGCTGCTCATCAATGACATATACATGACTTAAAAGAGTGAGTCATGAAAATGTTTTTAAATGAAGAAAAATCCTAAAACCCTGTTTATTTACTTATTTTGAGACTATTTCCATGAGTCAGCATGTCTAGTTGTCCTAAAGATTTTGTTTACTGTCCAAATCAGATTTGTGAAGGCACTATTAACTCACTGATTCCTTAACGAGACACTATTAAGACACAGAGAGACCGCGGATTAACAAGTTTAGCTTTTAAGGAGCATTGAGAAATGCTTGTTATGCATTTCTCTGCTTGGTGGACTTAAATAGGTCAGAAAAAAACAGAATTAATTCAAAGAATTTGAGCCTAACTGACAGAGACAAGGCACTGTGGGGACACAGGGGGTGCTAATTTGTTAGAACGAAAAAAAAAAAGTCTTTGAGGAATCACTGAGAAGTTTAAGACAGTTTTGCAAAAACCCAAATGGTGCAGAATTTCGGCTTAGAAAAGGAGGAGTAGAGTAACAGAATGGAGTCATGGCTCGAGCCCAGGAAGACCAGTAAAACACCAGTCTAGGTCCTGGAGCTGAGGTGGTGTTAAAATACAAACACCTGCATAATGGCATACTCTGTAACACACAAACATTTCCCTCTGGAATTAATAAAGTATTCTGATTCTGATTCTGATTCCGTAATACAAGTGTAGTATCCAGTTTATGATGGGACTGTTACTCAGTTTTATGGTAGTTTCAGGGTAATGTGTTATAGTTAATAGTGTATATTTCATATATTTCACAAACATCAATCAGATCTTTACAAACTACAATTGTATTATATGATGACATGCAAAAATTACATTTTACAAGGATTTATTTTGTACATTTTGCTACAAATTACAAAAAAAGTTTCTTAAATTATAATTATTGTCAAAAATCAAACCTGTTTCTACTTAAATTTTTGGACAGTGTGTCCTGACATTATAAGTGGTAGTATGTGGCCAGTTATATGGTATAAAAATACTTTTTGATTAAGAAAATCAAGGAAAAATATTTCTCTTTTATTGACATACATTTGCATTTTCATCTGTATTTCATTCATTTGGGTGAACATAGATATATATTTTCCCCTCTGAAATTGCCTTTCAATAGAAGAATTTCTGATATATATTCTATTGTAATACTGTTCCAGATCTTTGTCTATTTTACATTCACCCTTTGTCCTTTCTAAGTATTTCTAAGTATATTTGTGAGCATAGTAGATATAGAGTAAAATGTACATAAATTGAATAATTTGTGGCATTAAATAGATCAAAACTGAACGATTCAGAGCTTTTAAATATTTGATCATTAAAATTTCACAAGTTCAGGCCACTTATGATGCTTTGTCTAATAAAGTTGATGTTATGAGGCTGTTCTTATCATCCTTGTCCTCAGTTCAGTAGCTGTGAGTGTCCACTGTGAGGCAGTGCAGAGTCCACACGCGACTATCAAGACTTGGTTTAACTCAGTAATAAGTCAATAAGCTCTGATTGTAATGACAAACTGGATCTGAGCAATCATGATGACTTGTTGCTTTGCTTCAGAAAAACTGCATGTGTAAGAAATCACATAAACAGGCAAAGTTTGTGACATGTGTGACAGTGCATGTGTGAAATATTGTGTCATTTATCAAAGGGGGGGAGACATCAGGAGCCCACTCAGAGTGAAGAGGTCTGATGACTGTGAAACTGAAATACTAGACCCAATAATGCAATTCATTAAATGTAATTCAGGAAATGAATGTAAGTCTATGTAATGTCCAGGAAAATGAAAGAATCGTGGATATGTGAGTGTGAAAAAGAGAGACAGAGACACAAGGCAAGAGGAAAATGAAGAAATAAAACAAGAACAGATAAACACATGCAATGACAGACAGACAGGGAGAGAGAATAGAGGGAGAGAGAGACATTGTTAGAGAATGGGAACATGCCTGTGGACCATGAGAGAGGGATATGGGGGGGAGAGAGAGGAGGGGATTGTTGCAAACAGGGATTTGCAGCAGAGGGGAAAGAAAGAAAGGGGGCAGTGGCACTCAGTGACAGAGTGCTATACACACTCACATGCGCACACACAGACACACACTCTCTGTTTCCTCTGTGTCTCTTTCCAAACGTGTCAGTCAACCTAGTCAGTCGATTATTTTTGTGTGTGCGTGTGTGGGGGAGATGTTGAAAAGAACCCAAATCCATCCTTCATCTCTATGACCGACGGTAAGATCATTTCATTCATCCTTCTAGTTCATGTTTGACTGTTTCTCCCTCTGACCGGTGTGTGTCTGTGTGTGTCTGTGTGTGTGTATCTCTCTCTCTCGTGTCGAGGCCTTTAACTCTCCCTGCTTTCATTCTACTTTTTTCTCTCTCTTTCCCCGTCTCTGTGAGCCTGTGTGTCGCTCTTTTGGGCTGGCTTTTTTTTTGCCGTTACTCTGGTCCACTGCCAGATTGAGGCCTCCATGGTGCTCTATCACTGTTTGCTTTCTTTTACAATTCATTTTAAACTGCAGGGGGTAAAACTAATGAGCTGTGCACCAGTGGTACTAGTCAAAGGTGGATTTTTAATTACATGTTCACTTTAATAATAATAACTATTATATTTGAAAGCCTGTAATTAGTTGTTGGAGGAAATGGTTTTGCTCTTCTATGTCTTTTTTTTATGTAGTTACCACTGTATCATGCTCAAACTATTGTACATTTTCATTTCAATGGCAAAAAAGATGCTTGGTCTTTTCAATAGCTTTGAATGATTTGATTTGTTATATGATGATGTAACTAAAAGCTGTGAGTTATTGTCTTTTTATATCATAACATAATCATGTATGATACCAGACTTTTTGATTAGAGTATATTCACCTTTTGTCTTCTCTTGATATATACTGTTTAAGATAAACATCATCTGTAGCTGAAATCATATTTTTTTCCATAGTTGCTCTGTGTATAAAAATGTATTTCAGTTATTTAGAAAGTCTTCAGCTCTGGATTAAAGCCTGAACCTGCCGATAATTGGATTTAGTCTCTTAGACTTGTGGATCTTTCTGTCAAAAATGATTAAGCCCTCTGAATTCTTCTGCTCTAGTTGGGTTGTGTTCAGTTGATAGACCTTTCTGGAAATATTCCAGGTTAAATCTACTGTGCGTGTAATTTCATTAAAGCAGTAACAAGGGATCATTTCTACATAAAGACAAATATGACACATGGGAAGTGGAAGGTGGTGACCTTTTGGACATAAAGCATTTTTTGTGTGTTTTTCACACTAATGATAAGCCATCTAATAGAAGAGATTAAGCATTAGTGGAAAAAAAGCCATGTGAGGAAAATGATTTGTCACTTCTGTCACAAAATTAACAGAAAATGCAAATATGGATTGGTTTGAAGGGCATTTCAAAGTGTAATTTGGCTGGGAAGTTCTTGTTTGTTTTTTTATATTGAAAGCATGCACATATATGTGATTGTGCATGTGTTTCTACATGTGGCAATAGGGGGATGTGTTGCTGATTCCTGCCTTAAAACAACACGTACACAAGCCCACAATTGCCTGAGAAATTCCATTCAGTTGTCTCTGATCCAAACCCCCTTTTCCCACCTTTCCTTTAGGACGAGGGAGACAGAGACAAGGACGCAGGGTCAAGCAGGTTCTCCGAAAGAAAACTCACCCTGCTGTGTGCTTTCTGACACCACTACTGCTGCTGTCTATGAGCTGCACTGAGGCAGAGGAGTGGACTTTCCAACTATCCTGACACACGGAAAAGCCCAGTTGAAGCTCAGAGCAGCAGCAGACATCATGTCCTCTCCTTCCCTCCCCATGCCTTCTCTCCCTCCCAGCCCTCTGGCCATGGAGTACCTGAACGATTTTGATCTCCTCAAGTTTGAGGTGAAATCTGACACTCCTCCACTCCCTCCTCAGTGCACGTATCCCAAATCTGGCCTGCCCCATGACCCCTCCAGCTCTCCATACACCAGCCACCCTCCCCAAGACTCCAGTTTAAGCTCCAGCCCTTACAACTCGCTGCCACCCTCGCCAACGCTCAGCGATGCCCACCCGCCACCTTCTGGCTCTTCCTCTCTGTCCTCATCATCCTCCTCCATCTCCTTCCCACTCTCCATCTCCAACAGCTTCACCTCTGGAGTCAGCTCTGGCTCTCAGGGGAACGTGGAAAGCAGCCCGGCCCACGTCGGTCCTCAGGGTCCCAGCCCGGCATCGCTGGAGGACCTGATCTGGCTTGCGGCACTGCAGCAACAGTTTGGGGGTGAAGTGACGGGGCCTGCCACATTGCTGGGGGCCCTAGGAGGAGTGCCAGAGCGAGGAGACAGAGAGAGAGGGGGAGTCAATGGCTTTCTGGGATGTGAGGACGCTGTGGAGGCTTTGCTAAACTCAGCAGCTGCTGCTGTCAGCTCACAGGTAAAACATTGTTTTTTCTGTCTTTCTTCTCTGTCAGGAGCACTATAGGTAGAGTTGTATTCATCTTCTTTCCTCTTCAACACCATCTGTGTCTCCTCTCTCAGTTTCCAGGTCTTTCTCAGAGTTCAAGTAGTAACCTTGGGGACTCCAGCAGTGACAGTGGAGGTGACATCTCCTGTGCTAAAGGGGCAGACATGTGCCATCGTCCGCTCGTCTTCCTCTCATCAGCTCCCCCCTCACTCCCCAACGCTGCCCCCAACTCCGCTCCCTACCCACAACCCCTCAGCCCACAGGGCCGCCTTCATCACCACCAGCATCACCATCATCAGCACCACCCACACCACCCCATGCATCACCATCATCACCATCCGCAAGTCAATCAGGTACAGAGACTCATCACTGCTTGACAGAGGCTGTAATGATAGCTAATGAAGGAAGTATTTGATCAATATAACGCTGGATATTAGAGGTGGGGAAGGCAGAGAAGAGAAAACAATAGCACTTGTAGCATTAAGAGCCGAGCGGAAGGAGGGAGGGATTGCGCAGTGAAGGATTAGGATCAGGACATTAGAACATGGTTATTAATGTCTGTCTATCCAAAGTATCACAAGAAGGATCGGCCTCTATATGGCAACAATAATAAGAAACAAAGTAGAGCAATGTCTGCCATTCGATCTAATGGGTCTCATTTCAAAAGAAAATGCATAATACTATAATAAATTCAATTAACTGGTCATTCAATGAAATCTGTGGAAATACTTCTATATCAATACTCTCTTTTACAACTTTAGTCATTTAGTGACAATACTTCAACTGGCTGTTAGTGATTAGTTTATATCTGTAAGTCTTCAATCTTTGAAAAAAACATAGATAAATGATTATTGATATTTTAAAAGGCCAAAAGGGCATAAAATAAAACTCTTCTTCTATTAATTAAAGCCATTTTCGAGCACACTCTTGTACTCTGAATGTTCTTTTGATAGGTAAATAAACTTTATAGCCTTTGTTCTGGTCAGTCAGGAGGCCTGTGTGTATCTCGGTTTGTGGTATATGGAGCACACTATGAGCTTATGATAATATCTGCTATTATTGCTGTGCGTAATCCTGATAACTGTCACCCACACTTAGTCAGATTACATGACAGATTATGGACATGTGGTGCTGAAATGTGCCCCCTGACAGATAGACATGCTCATAAATACCCAGTATGATAAATCACATGTCCACCAGATGTATCATGGTCACATTTATAAGAGTAAATATTCAACAAACCCTCCTTCACGTGTGAATCACTTCTTATCTGTATACACTGCATTCATCAGCTGCATGTGTCTGGTTGCCAAATAACATTGAGGAACAGCATATTCTCTGTGTTTTCTCCATCTGTGAACAGTGTGGGGTGAATGAGCGTTTTTCTGATGAGCAGCTGGTGAGCCTGTCAGTGCGCGAGCTGAACCGACACCTGCGTGGAGTGAGTAAGGATGAAGTGGTGCGTTTGAAGCAGAAACGACGCACACTGAAGAACCGTGGCTATGCCCAGTCCTGCCGCTATAAGCGCTTACAGCACCGCCACGCTCTGGAATCTGAAAAACATGTGCTCACACAACAGGTACAGAAGCATACCTACACACATGCTTGTGCTGATGATTTTCACTCACACTGATTCTCATTATAACCTCATTTGAGATCCAAACACAATCTTAAATATGATATTCAGCATTAAATCTGAGATTGTGACCTTAAAACAGCGGAGAACAGTCATTGTTTAACACAGCCTGGAAGTCTGACAATCCTAAACTATATTAACAAATAAAATCATAATAAGATCATATTCCTGACAGTATTTGCATGAACAAATGGGCATCTTTGCAGTTTATTTTCAGTTCACACTGTGACTTTTAAGCGAGCACAAAATAAATGATGGTCTTTTTTTGTCCTCAGTTGGAGCAGTTACAGTGTGAGCTGACTCGAGTGCTAAGGGAGAGAGACACCTACAAGGCTCGCTATGAGAAGCTCCTCAGTACAAACCACAGCACCGGCGATGCCCCGCCAACACGCGCAAACAACCCACCATCCCCACCCCCTGACTACTTCCTCTGAGTTTAACCTCGGGGGGTGGGTGGGGAAGAAACAGAAGAACAAGACCAGCCAACTCAATCAATTATGATAATCAGACTTGGGGAAGAAAACAAGGATGTGTATGTGTGTGTGCATGTGTGTGTTTGTGTTTGTGCAAAGGAGAGAGAGAGATAAGTGAAAGAGAGACATTGGCAGGTTACAACTGTGAAATCCACCCCTGAGTGACTAAAGAGGAATTGACTGTTAATTCATAGCATTAGATTCAGCTTTAGGCTGCGCCTTTTGAGCTCAGTTTTGCTTCACTGTGAATGACAGTTGCACAAACCTTTGCTGAGACGTCTTCAAAATGATTTGCTGGAGATATCAGTGCAATGGTCGACAAAAGAATATTAAAAGGGCTTTATCCTGCATTAACAGTATTAGTAGTTCCTGACACTGCTGAGCATATGATCTATGCAATATTACAGAGCTGATATACCTGCAATGTACTCTCCAAAGTGTCTGAGGCAAGGCTAAGACTAGTTTTTTTTTTTGTTTCTTTTTTATAATAAGCTGCTAAAGCTGCAGAGGTCTGAGTAGTGCAGTGGTGCTGGATGTGGAGTGGTATGGGCTTGGATAAAGTATCCATGGCATGCAGTTGTATTTGCCAGCTAACATTTCACAGTTGCCTACCAAAGTGTTGAAGCTCACCAGAACTTGTTATTCTTCGTAAGATGAATAATCATAGATTAAAGAATGTACAAGGATCCCTTTGATGCGGATCTTCCAGTGATTGTGCTAAATGAACAGTTCGATATAAATCTGGTGTTGTAGCAAAGATACATCTTCTAAAAAATCTACCTTTTGCTAGTTGGAAGTGGCCACTTTCTGCCATTACCAGTAACAAAAAGACTTGCTGTTTGCTCTCTGTTTGCTCTTAAAAATGGGTTTTAAAAAAAAAGAAGTGGAGCTGGTAGTATGCTTAACTAAAGCAACTGCATCAGGTGAAAGAGACAAATCACAAGGAGGGAAGGAGTATGGCATGATTTGTGTGGTTGTGGCCGGTTCTCTAGAATAAACTGAGCTACAGGGACAATCATCATATTAATGTGACATGCAGCACCACAGAGCTGGTCACTGTGGACTCCAGTACTGTGGGCTAGGAAAGCAAACATACATTAAGGATGCAGGGAAAAAAAATGCAAAAAAAAAAAAAAATCTCTTCATGGAGACAACTTCTTAACTGTCCCATGATATCATTGCCAGGGTTTATGCATTAGAGCTATATATTTTGTTTGGGTGTAGGTTAAATACATTGTTCTTTTATTTATTCACTTATTTATTCAGTATTTATTCATTGTTTGTTTATGTACTATTCTGATTATTTTACTTCACTGGTTTTATTTCATTAGGGTGTATTTTTACTTTCCTACAGTTAATTATTTTATCCAATTGTGATTAGGATTAACATTACTACATACATAATGACCATTATCATGGTTTCCTGCTCCTGTTGTAGTGTGGTTTCATGTGCATATGAAATAAACAAAGTACTTTACCATCCCCTGAATGCAGTGGTGTGTTTTGTTCACCTTGGTGAAAGGTTTTAACCCTGTCTCCTTTCCATTCATTCATCCTCTGAGCATCTCCCACTTTTAGTCTTCCGCTGGCAGCTCACGATGCAGTCCCATGCTTTGCTCCAGCTCTCTTTATCTCTGTCCCTCTATAGTGAAGCAGTGACCCTGGGTGTGCGCTGTTTGGGATGACCTCATCTTCAGCTCTA
Source organism: Apogon talboti (assembly GCA_037367365.1). Lineage (NCBI taxonomy): Eukaryota > Metazoa > Chordata > Actinopteri > Kurtiformes > Apogonidae > Apogon > Apogon talboti. Next base: position 3,708 of record JAPQRQ010044912.1, on the reverse strand, counting down.
CCTCTCTCTCTGTGTCTCTCGCTCTCTCTCTGGCTTGTATAATGGGAGCAGGATTAGGGCTATAATAGCGTCCTGGCTGCTCACTGCCGGAGTCTATTGTGGCTTTGTGTGTGGGAGGGACGCACCAACGCTGCGCTCTGCTCGTGGCCACACTCACATTCTGACAGAAAACATGTCCAAATACTCTCCTTGGATCAGGGATTAAAAGTGACTTGATTTGATGAAATGTAAATGAGTGAGTGGAGGTAAAGGTCAGGTGTGTGTCTGGTAACACAGACTGGAAAACGAGAGAGACAAACAGAAAGACTAGAGGTTACTGTTTCGACCAGAGAAATACCCATATGACACGTTTTAACGTATATCCTCCAAGGACGCACACTGATGCGTAAAGCCAATTAGTGGAGAGAACACCTGTGTTATACTGCGCCCTAGTGGCTGCTTCTCATAGCGGCAACACCTTCCAGAGGTCAATGAGAGCTTCGTGACACTGAGCATCTTTGCACTGCTGCCAGCATCACCACTCCACTTACGTTACACCGCCTGAGCTGCATGCACCTGCAGAGTGGGGGGGGGGGGGGGGAGCGTGTAAAGCAGAAAAGACTAATGTTTAGAGGTTTTACGCGTAAAGTCAGTGAGTCATAGTCAGTTTGGAGAGCGGTGATGAATGGCTGCAAGACTGGACCTGGGCCCCAACCTAAAGAGATAGAGAGAGAGTTATAGTAGAGAGGGAGATCGATTGAGTGGGAGAGAGAGAGAGAGAGAGGTGCGCAAAGGGAGGGAAGAGGGAGAGAGGAAAAGAGAGAGAGAGAAAGGGACTGTGGTTACTTTGTAGTTGCTGAGAGCCGCGCGACAGGTGAGAGATCATGCCGGGCTGTTTGAGGGTCCATAACGTGAGAGGGTGGGTCGGTGGGTGGCTGTGGATGTATGGGGGGTGAAGATGATGGGCAGGTGCGCGCGCCCTAGTTTTCGTTCTGTGTGGGTGTGTGGGTGTGTGTGGTATTCTCACGAGGATCGCTTCATTTCAGATTTCAGATGCCGACAGATGTGCCCGAAGACAGACTCACCAACGAGGAGAAAACCACCCAGGTACTGTAAGACGCACGGGTTATGTGTGTGTGTGTGTGTGTGTATGTGTGTGCATGTGTAGAGGGGGTAAAACCAGCTTCCACATGCTGAGTCCAATTAGCCAATCAGATTTGGGGTAAAAGATTGAGGGGCGATGACGTCTGATACTGTGGTTGTCATCTTAATTGAAAGGTTGAGGGGGTGAGTGGGGTGACACTGTGCGCCTTGGTGTGTTTTTCTGTGTGTGTGCGTGTGTGTGTTAAGGAGGTGGAGGTGCAGGGAGGAGGTGTCCTGAATTACCAAATACTTACATGTTATGACTCAGTTTCTCATTTAAAAATGTCTGCATCCCACTTCTTTGGCTGTTTGGTTTTACAATTAAAAGGACATTCTCCAGATTTTACACATAGAAATGAGTTTACTTGTCTCAAACCTGTGAAAACTGTTGTGTAATGTCTTCTTTCTAAATCGCCCTGATGATGGCATGAGAGTTATCTGGAGTTTGGCTGCAGATGTCAAATACAGGTGTGAAGAGTTAAAGTGTCGGATCTAATTTTAATAGCTTTGTTGGATTTGTAGAATTTGTCATTTGATGTTAAAATTAGATAAAGACCTAAAGATCAGAATATTTCTCCTGCATGCAGATGAAACTTTTGAGTTCTGTCTTGTTAAAATGCTGTATTTTTCCATATAAATAGCTTGGTTTAAATGTTACATAATGAAGAGAAGGTCAATCGATTCCCTGTCTCCTCCAGTGCGACAGTATGACTCTGTCCAGCACCCCTCTGACTGTCCGCAGAGGAAGCACCCCTCTGCCACTTAAACACCAACTCAGACGAGAAGAAGCTGTCCACGATGACTGTGACTGGTCATCGGGCGCAGCTGGACCCTCTGTTTCACCGGTCAGCTTCAGTCCAGCCTTGGATGACACTGTGACAGTGGCAGTGGAGGGCAGACCTGACGGGCCCTTGAGGATTGCCCTGCTGGGGCAGAATGGCGTGGGGAAGTCCTCTCTGGCCATCGCCCTCGCCGGGGACATGGACAGGACAGCATCTGTGGATTCTGATGGTACAAAGTTGTTCTTGCAGAGCAGCAGTGAACTCAGTTTTCCACATTGAACAGCAGGTAAATAAATCCCTGCACTCATCTCCCTTGTGAGACCTAACGGCTGCTCTCTGTCCTTAGGGGAGGGTTATGTACGCACAGTCACTGTGGATGATGAGGAGAGTACCATCATTATCTATGACAACTGGAGACAGGTGAGCCAAACAACACTCCAGCGTTTCTACACTCCCTGCTCCCTCATTAGACCACTGGGCACTCTCTCTCTGGCTGGAGGTGCACTCTGCTGCTTTGTGGCATTTATGTAGTGGGTGTCTATAGCTATAAATACATGTTGTACTATTTACTGCAGTTTGATTTGTTAGACTTTCACTCTTTAAAGCACATTCTGCACAGCATAATACTGCGCTGTTACGGAAGATAATGAGGAAATAAGAAAATGAGTTTATGCTTTGACCCGACATTACAACCATCATACACTATTAGATGCTTAGATTTATAATAATAACAACCATCAGCATAGTCATCTAAAACCACATCAATAATCCAGATGTGCAGATTCATCCATATTTTACTATATTTGATGAATACACTGAATTCTTTGTTTCACTTGCAAACACTATAACAAGTAAATGTCAAGCTCAGAGAAATACTGTGTTAGAAAAAGAAGCAAGGACAATACAGCTGCTGCATCTGCATTTGGTTGAGTAAGGAAAGCTCATTATTGGGTTGTTTTGTGCTGTTTTCCTTCTTTTCCCTCGAGTGTAGATCAGAAGCATCTGTGTGTGGATGTGTGAGATAGAGAGAAAGAGAAACAAAGAAGGAGCGGTACCCACGGAGCAGATGTGTCAAATGACAAAATTAATGTGTGTGATGTAGCTGGATGTGTGGACACACTCGTTGTTTATCGGTTAGGCCTATGTGTTATGTTACTGTGTATACTGACACATTTGTTGTGAGAGTCACTTTATATATTGTTGTTCTATAAATGTGGTGCTGTATCTCCATCATTAGCTTTAACTATCAACAGGTTGGTGTTTAGGTTTTTTAAGGATCCACTCAGGTAGGCATATTTATTCTGTTTTGTTTTTTTTGTCTCTTCCAGCTTGTAGTGAATGTGTGTACCACCAAGAGTTAATGGTGAATCGCAGGTGATGCTATCTACAGTGACAATTTCTCACCAAACCACAGGAGATTTTAGATAGAGCGCTCAATTATCTGCTGTTTCGGTTGCTTGCATTTTGTGCACATAAGGCTCTGACAACATTTAAGACAGAAAAATAAAATGTTTCTACTCAGTCTCAGAAAATTCCTGCTATTCCAGATTTGACATAACAAAAACAGTACAATAGAAGAAAAACTTTTGTCAGTGCTGTCTGCTTAATAGTACACATGTACTATGCTAGGCTGACATTTGAATGCTCTAAAATATGTATTGAAGCTTTTAACTGTCAGTCGTTTCCTTTGGCGTAATGATAGATGGGGCTGAGGTTTCTATGCCACCCTCCACAGCATATTCACTACATTCCCTCTACAGCACATTTAAATGGCCACCATGTGATTATGTAACATACTGTGTGT
>JAPQRQ010044853.1:0-22136 GCA_037367365.1 Apogon talboti | reverse complement strand
ATACATAGAATATCGGCCGATATATTGGATATCGGGTTTTTCTTTTTTGCCCCCAATATCGGTATTGGCATCGGCCCCAAAAATTCCATATCGGTCGGGCTCTACTACCCTGTCTATAGCTCTTTTCCCCAAAAAAGCAGGTCAATGGATCTTCATCTTTGATATAAATGTAAAAAAATAAAGTATTTTCCTTGCTTGGGAAATGTATTGTATGTAGTTGATGGTCTATAGTTCTCCACAAATCTATACTCTACTGTCTATAGTTTGTTATCCAAACTTATACGAGCAGGCTGTTTAATTCACGTTTTTTTAGGCCTAACCAGGCTCACCTGTGATTTTAGGGGCTTGTATGACGGTGGTAACATTAGGGAGCTTATGACCACTGATGGACTGTCAGGGTCTTTTGAAAGCAGCTAACATCGCTGGCCTATTTTCTGAATGTAGTAGATGTGTAGTTTATTTTGAATGGAAGAATTGTCTATATGCGCATTACATTTACAACATAAAGTAGACTATATTGGCAAAAACTATAATTTTACTCGCGGCTTGGTCGTAAATACTGGTCTTACATTTGTAACGAACGAAGACCTACAACATTGCTTCTCACGTTTGCCGATCTATGGTGCTTTAAGTCTGTATACACAAGAGCCCAGCTACCACGTACAAAGATGGCTGCTCCATTGACGCATTCGGTCCCATAGACCGCAGTGTCAACACCACATCTATTATGCCTCGTGGTCAGCTTCATTAATCAACGTAGTAATAGACGATAACATGAATAACGTTACTTGTCAAAGTAAAAAATACATACAAGATAATAAAACAAAATCTTACCTATGAAATGTTATGCCTTGAGCCCTCGTTTTCTTAGTTCGCTCGTTACTACAGCCGTACGCAGCACAAAAGTCCGGCATCTTCGCTGGTGCTGACCGTCAAAAGTGACAAAAACTTGCTCTATCTACTAAACTATCTACGTCTACATATAAGCATATTCAATAACCTCAATTTCACAATGCTTTCTAAGGAAACATCTGGTTTCCTACTTTCCGCGATGCTGTAATAAAACATGTATGTGTGAAATAACGACATTACATCCTGTGTGTCGCGCAATCCGTCCACTTCCGCTCCTCCCACTAGAAACCGCCTGTGACGCCTCATTGGTTCCACCCAAACAAACAAAGCTCAGTTGGAGAATTTTTAACCACCTCAGCTCCTCCCTGCCTGGTCACTGACTGTTAGTTGGGCTGATTTAAGAGGCTCCGTCTCCTTGTTAGTCAGAATACCGCTGTGTGTTTGCTGTAACTGTACTGTACTGTATGTACTGTTACTGGCCGCCGCGGCTTTGGCTGTAATTTCAGTCATTGCGCAACAGTGGCAGCAGCAGTATTCATCTAGCTAGCTGCCCCGGTCTCCAAACAGCAGCCGGCAGCTCTCCAAAGGCTGAGATATGACTAGCTCTTTACTTTGAAACAGGTCTGGTAGACACGGATGACAACCTCTGCCTGGCCTTTGCTCGGAAAATCTCAGATGTGGAGAGAGTCAAGCTAGCTACCAGGTAAGTTTTCAGTCTTTGTTGGTGTTGAAGTTAGCTAGCCGACCTTATCTGTAAACATGTAACTGAAGCTCACTCGAATGTCTTATGATACATTAGATATCCAAAAGAGCAGATATCCAATGTGTATTCGTACTTGTTCGAGTGGTAATTAGAAATATCCAGAGTAACATTCAAGTATTCACTATATTTATAGATATCCACAACTTTGACTACACTAGTCAAAACTAAAATTTGCCAAGTGACTTAAATGTGGCCATTATATCGGAGTAAAAGTTCATTTGGATATTTTGCAAATAATCGTCTGTAATTCCAATGAGTTATCCACATTACAACTACAAACCGCTTTATTCACCTCCCAGAGGAAGCTTTTGTTTCACTTTTGCCCTCAAAGTTTTTTCAACTTTCACTTTGAGATATCCCCAACTGCATTTTGATGTCCTTTGGGTTAGTAATAGATAACGTGTTAGGAGGCCAAACTCCCATAATGTTTACATGTAATCCAATGCTAACATCAGGCAGCTAAAATTGTGTAATAGTATGGATCTTATTACTGTTGAAAGGCTTAGAGCACACATACTAATGATGGACTTTAGCTTCAAGAGTCAAAATTAAAAAGAGACTTGAGAACATTTTTTTTTTTTTAGTGAATAGAGGAGTTTGTGAGGTCCCATGAAATTAACAAAACAAATCCATTAAAATCCATGATGTCAAATGGGAGGTCTGCCAAGTGGGGATGGGACAACACATTGCTCCGATACAAATTTTGCAAAAATAGATAAATGATCAAAAACATGATGCCTATGTCATAGCAAAATGTAGACGCTAAGGGTGTGTATGGCTCTTTTTGTAATTGTAATTTGAGTAAAACCAGTTTAATAGTAGATGAACTTCACTTTTCAAAATCCTCCAATGTCTCATAAGGATAATATGGTGTTGTTTCCTTTCAAAGTAGATGAGGAAGCAAGTGAGTTTTTCTGTCTCTAACTCTCAGAGAAATCTCTAAAAGACTTTATCCAAACTGGAAATGGAATTATTAATAGTATACTTACCCTTTTCAGGGAGGTGGTGATATCTGAAGATTAGTGACTATTGTAATCATATGGGCCTTTAAAAACCCACTACCAAATAACTTGTAATCCAAATGACATCGCTAGAAAGTTCACAGTATATGTGTATGGAATATGAACAATAATTATCATGGTTTATATAGAGGTAGTGATCATCAGCATTGTCAGTGTGATCATCAACAGTGTGAGCAAATATTTTTTTATCATTAGAATAGTTTGGAATGTTTTACCTCTAGATTTCTGAAATGTGCTGTTTTGCAAGTGTTTATCATGTTCTGACCATAAAGAAGATTTTAAAATCACATAGAACTGTTTTGTTTCTACACACAGGAGCAGGTATTTAATATGTTAATTAAAAATAATAACTGATAAAATGTTTACAATGATTTCTTGCTATGTGTGCTTTTTCTTACATCACGGGGAAGTAAATATGTTTACACAGTAAAAATGTGGGGAAACATTCAAGCTCGTGCTGACACTACTTGGTCAATAGAGGACCCTTTCCATTCATCAGAATGAAGTAAAGAGGGGCGGTCCTAGTCAAAAGGATTCTAGTTACTGTCGTGAAAAAAAACCCCATAAACCTAAACGGTAATTTCATGACTCACTATTGTTTGTAGTTTCATACATATGCCAAAAACTAAGTACTTGAATCAGTATGTGTGTATGTAGTTCAATAACTGGAACATTACTGTACTCGTTTAGTTACAGAATAGTAGAATTTCCCTGCTCATGTGTTCTGTCCTTTTTCCCTCATAGCACAATAAGCAGCCCTTCTAGCGGCTGTCAGTGACCGCCACACCCCACCCTACCCTCCTGTTTGTGGATCGTTCTAGGTTTTTCTAAACGGAGGTACGATGAGTGCGATGCGCGTGGACGCTAAAGTGGTGATGCTGGGAAAGGAGAGCGTGGGGAAGACGAGTCTGGTGGAGAGATATGTTCATCACCGCTTCTTGGTCGGCCCCTATCAGAACGTGAGTGTCAGCTGTTCTCCGTTGTTTCTCTTTAACTGATTCCCTCACTGCCTGCTGCTCTGATGAAAGGCATTATTTTTATATTCAGCCCTGGGGAGGCTGTGCTAACAGAGGCTCAAGTTGTGATCATTGAAACGCATGAAAGCACGGATATTAACTAGGAATACACCCATGTCCAAGGTAGTTTCTTTAAACACCAGATATGAACCAGACCCAACTCTCTTTATTCCATTCCCATCATTTTACACTTTGATTGAGTGATACATTCAACCAAAAGGAGTCAGACTTGGGCCACTGTCTTTTTGACGAAGTTGTATCTTATCATCCATCTGTAATCATTACCCAGAGTCCACAGTTCTCTGTAAATGTCTGATGTTTCACCGTGGCTTGTTTTGATCTCTTCCTGACAGACCATTGGTGCTGCTTTTGTTGCCAAACCAATCCAGGTGGGAGACAAAGTGATCACTCTGGGAATATGGGTGAGTGTTGGCAGAAGCTGCAGGCAGTATTTAACACCGTACACATGAATGCGTTTCAGGTATTTAACTCAAAGACGAGGTATGTATTGAGATGTGGTGCGTCTTGTCACTGAGCCTGTTTACATGAGCATAATAGTCCAATAACTGGGAGCAACCGGATAATTGTAATAATCAGATCTAACGCATTTACATACACTTAAGAAATGCGATAATCGAAAACCCCTGGTTTAGACGCTCCAGTCCATTTCTTTCAGAGTTTGTACGTACGTAGTGACAGTAGACTCAAACATCCTGTTATTGACTTCCACTCACATTTGACTTCGTAACTTCTGTTTTCTACGATTTTAATTGTTTTAACACGTGTGCAGACATAAAATAACTAAATAAATCAGATTAACCTGTGTACGTGCAGGAAGACATCAGAGTATTGGGGATAAATCCAGGTGTGTTAATCTGATTTATTATAATCAGATTACTGCTGTTATCTGATAAAACAGATCAGATTATACCGTTTATACGATCACTTGAATAATCTGAAAACTCCAGAAATCAGATAATGATCGGAGTATTGGTGTGCATGTAAACAGGCTCACTGTGTTAACATTTAGGATGTCTCACTTTTTGGTTTTCTGTCTGTTACCCCAGGACACAGCGGGGTCAGAGCGCTATGAGGCAATGAGCAGGATTTACTACAGAGGAGCACGGGCCGCTATAGTTTGCTATGGTGAGTTAAACGTTTTAATAAGATAGCAGGAAAGGTTTTTCAGGTGGGGATTTTTCAATGGAAGTTGGGGTTAGTCCAATATCTGTATCAGTTGCTGATGTAATTCATCCATTACCAGACTGAAGTGACTGATCCAGAGTCTGTAGTCCAATGTTTTTATGAAATATAAATGTGTAATCATGTTATATTAAGCCCATAGCCAAAATTCTGTTGCACAAATTGATCAATACATAGTTAAAACAGACTGCCCACTCCTGCCTGTCAGTAAATCAGTTGTTGAGGGCAGATTGCCTTAGCACAGGCATTAATCCTCCCTGTACTCCGTGTGTACAGTGCTTCCACAGTCTGGAAGATGTCGGACATCTGCCCTGATTCATGGCAGCAGCCTGGCTGTTGTGTTGTGTTTGTCCAATCCACTGTCTACTGTAGCAGAGATGAAGCAGATGGAGGGGTGTGGCCCCCAACCCTCAGTATTCAAGAAAAAAATGAGTGCTGGTAGCAGTATCGATAAGAGTCAATACTGAACTTGGATCAGATTTGAAAAAAAGAATCCACACATGTCCCAATCATTCCATATCTGAGTCATCTAATCTCAAGTATCTGCTGATTCGTGTATTTTCATAGATTTTACAGTTTCACAGTGTTCCCATCAAGTATATTAATGTAATTAAAAGCAGTCCAGTGGACTGTATGATGAGAGCTGAATAGGTGTAATCAGCCTTCTTCACCAGATAAAGTAAATAAAGAAATCAACATAGTAAACATGACTAAGACATGTCTTTGTAGATAACTGGTATTGATTCCATTCAGTACAGCAGTAAAGAAACAGTCAGTACCACTCAAAATCATTAATACTGTAGACTCACAGTCTAATCTGAAACAATGAAAATCTGCCGTGTGTAATAAAATGATACAAAGCTGCGATTTCATTCTGACTTATGATAAATAATCAAACAACATGCAGTCTCCACAAAACTGACACTAATTGATCTGATCCACTATTGGCTGAGACCAGCTGATAGCTTCATCTGATGTGTGAGAATGCATAGCATGTGAAAATGAAATGAATTTTCCTCGTGTTTTAGGCAGCCTTTCATAATGCATTTACTGCATGTGTTGATATTCAGATAACAATGAAAATGGGATTTATTGGTCAGCACTCACAGTTTCTCCTCCTGGAACAGGTGTAATCATATAACTTGACCATTCATGCTCATAACAAATGAAATCACTGTTAAGCTCCTATGCTGCAGTGGATTAAAACAGGTGCATGTGTTCCTAAATGAACAAGTTGACCACAAACAGATGTGGATATATAAGGCAACTTTCATGTGGAAGTGTTAATTGTGGTTTTGGGAGATGTGACAGTCTGTGGGTCTCTGTAAATCCACAAGTCTGCACACAATTCAGCTTTGTGTCTTTGTTACTCTTTAGATCTAACTGACAGCAGCAGCTTCCAGAGAGCTCGGTTCTGGGTGAAAGAACTGCAGAACTGTGAGGAGGTAAGACACCTGGTCCAGTTTGAAGCCTGTCGCAGTGAAGGGTTAGGTTTTCCACCTGAGGTTGTGTGAGTTCTTTCTCCTCGTATCTGGTTGTATAGTTCTTTAACAGTAGACTGTTCAGCTACGGGGCTGATTCTCCTGTGTGCTGTTCCAAACTGGGGCTGCGCTGACGGCGGTGAACTCACTGAATATGGATAAGAAACTCTTACAAAGCCCGCTGAATAAACCTGAAGTAACCCTTTAACCTTTTGCATTAACGACTGACATATTAACGTATGATAATTAACATTAAAGTGCAAACATTTCTGTGCAGAAGAGAGAATTGTGCACATGATTGTTTCGAAACAGTGTCACAGATTAATAGATTATCCACCGCAGAGCACTGACAAGCGTATTATTTCACAGCTGAGAATAAGATCTTTTACAGCCCTAATAATCACAGTCATATGACCCTGGACCCACTGAACTAACATGCATTGTGTGTTAAAGCACTGCAAGATCTACCTATGCGGCACCAAGAACGACCTGATCGAAGGGGACCGAAGCCTGCGTCAGATCGACTACCACGACGCTCAGGACTTTGCTGAAGGTAATTAATGTGAGACTGTTTGAAGACCTGCCTTCTCACTGGATTTCCTCTGACTTCTTATACTTTTGTTGGACCACCTTCAATAAGTAATAAAGTCAGTTTTTCCTGTTTGTCATTTGCGCCTTAAAGAGGTCGCGCACACACCATCCCCCTACAACGTCGCCTCTTTGTTCTGCACTGGAGTAATTTCATGTATTACCTTAAACTCCAACATGATCAGCTCGACAACACAGCGGCACAGAAAGCACATTTACCAGCAATCGTTTTGGCTGTAGGTTATAGACATACATGCTCCCTGCAGCGTATCAAATCTACATTCAACTCTAAATGAGTGTCTGAGCTGTGTACTTGGCAGGTTCAGCTGTGTCATACATGTTTGCAGACGGTCATAATCACAACATGAGGTTCCTTTTGGTTTGAGCCTCCCATTCAGTCTGTCACTGCAGATCTGGTACTGTAGGCTGTTGGATAAAGGAGTGACGATAATGCAGAACATACTTCGAATTCCTTAGATATATCCGTCCAGTTGTGTCAGCAGATTATAGGACACTCATTACAACCAGTAAAGGCTTGATACAGACTCAATGTTAAAGGCTCAAAACCTCTGCATGAGCTTCTGAAAATGTACCAAAAGGGGTCAGTTTTCCCATAATCACACCTGTCATGTAGAAGCCCGTTACATTCACACTAATACTCCAATCATTATCCGATTTCTGGAGTTATCAGATTATTCAAGTGGTCATATAAACAGTATAATCTAATCTGTTTGATCATTAGCAGCAGTAAATCTGATTATAATAAATCGGATTAACACACCTGGATTTGTCCCCAATACTCCCATGTCTTCCTGCTTATACACAGGTTAATCTGATTTATTTAGTTCTTTTACATCTCCACATGTGTAAACACAATGGAAATGGTAGAAAACGTTAAGTTACGTTGTCAAACGTGAGTGGAAGACAATAACAGGAAGTTTGAGTCATCACTACATATGTATGTACTCCAAAAGAAATCCGATAATGGACTGGAGCGTCCAAACCAGGGTTTACAATTGTCGCATTTCTATAGTGCATGTAAATATGTCAGATCTGATTATTACAGTTATCTGATTACTCCCAGTTATCAGAGTTTTATGGTCCTGTAAACAGGCTCAGTGTTTCTAGAATAAGAGAACTCCAAGAGGCTGATCAGATATCAGATTATATGTGCACAGTAAACACACTGCAGCATTTCAGTGGATGTGATGAAACCTTGGTCTTTATGAGTTCTAGTGTGAGATCAGTGAGTAGAAACCCCACTACCACCCACCAAACTCCTCTCACACAAGTTTCCACCTCCGACTGACTGAGTGATTGAATTGTAACTGTTTCGATTTGTGTCAATAGAAATCGGCGCGCAGCATTTGGAGACCTCCAGTAAAACAGGAAGCAATGTGGGTGAGTCACATCTTCTGTACACCGTATTTAACATGGCTGTTTGGCTCAGATCACAGCTGCATATAGTAGTGGTTTGGCAATTCAGGAAGTGGTTTCAGATTCGTGATAATGTGTGTGCGTACGTGATTGTGAGCACATAAACAGATGTGGATTAGAAAATGAGAAGGGGCACAATGTGGAGGACACGTCTGCAGAGTTAGTACTGTACAAAGACCATTTGGACTGCATTTGAACATGTTTCAAACTAAAACACTACAATTTTATCAAGTCAAATTTTAATCAGTGTTTGCAACTACAAGATTGGAGATTTTTTTGGGGGGGGCAGCACCCTGTTACACATGTCGTTTACCACCACCACCAGTATGTCAACGTGTGAGTGAACAAATCAATAATGTAAAGCACTCTGGGTGCCTTGAAAAGCACTGTACAAATCCAATCCTTTATTATTATTATTATTATTATCATTATTACAGTGTAATGAGGTTACATTTGTGGTGTGAATCTCACATGGCAGGAATGCTTCTGTCTTCACTAATAAAACTAATGTTCTGGTGTGAAGCTGATCAGGTTGTAAAGAAAACTGACCTGTGTCCATATGTTTCCTTTTGTTTGCCAGATGACTTATTTCAGAAAGTTGCAGAGGATTATAACAACACTGCCTTCCAGTACATGACTGGTGAGTTCACTTTGGGTTTTTGGTGAAAACCTGGTCTCTCCAAAACGAGGTTTCAGGTTGATGTATTTTCTGCTATGGGACTGCTTTTAGAATATAAAAATGCTAACGAGGTGAGCAATAAAATGAAAGATTTTTAATCTACTGTGCATTGTAATTTTGTTTTTGTTAAAATGGAAGTGGCATTGAAAAAGTATGGTTGACACTAAAACTCAGATCATGGCAGAATTTAGTTGATAAACAAGAATAGCTTCCAATTTGTGACAGCCATTAAAAATAGATCTAGTGTCACATCTACACTGCTTATTCCAGAGAAGAATCATCAAAAACAGAACTTGACAGTGGACATCAAATCAAAGTAGCAGTGGCTTGTGGAGGAGACTGCCTCCGTAACATACATCAGTAGCTGAGCATAGTGTAGCATAGCATATAACCTAGCCTAACCTTGACATAACTATCGATAACTTAATGTAACATAACATAGATGACTAGCTTGTCAGTTAATGTTACTATACAATCTTATGTCAATATTACACATTCCTAAGATTAATGTCAAAAATTAGTAGCTGTTCTTACTAGAGTAATTTTAGCTGGTGAGCGGCTAGCTAGTTTGGAAGCACTAGCACATGTCAGAAATGCTGCTTACTTTCTCGCCTCTCCTTGTAACATACACACAGGGATGTGATTACGTGGCTCTGGTAGCTTTCGATATGTTCTTTGATGATCCCTGACTTGAACCTACTCATATTGTCAGCCCAGAACCGGGACCGTCTGTGTCAGTAGAAGAGGGGTTCTGTATGTAACAGCATCAGTGTGTTGAAGCGGCCAAAGGCTGTTGGGTTGTACAAGAAAACGGGATGGCATATGGGAACCAGGTGTTACGCTGAGAATGAGATGTGACACATCTGATGCGAACCCCCGAATTGATTTATCTAAGAACACTAAGTTTTCATCCATCCTTAGTCAGATGGAGCAGTGGACTGTTTGACCTCTGTGTCCACTCCAACAGTCGGGGGTGAAGTTAAACGAGCTCTTTTACACTCTGCTGTTTTGCCATTTCATTTGTTTCCTGTTTTTCAGCAGAGGAGACTGGAGTCGACTTGGGCCAGAAGAAAGACTCATATTTCTACTCCTGTTGCCATAACAACTGAATGTGAATGACAGAATGGCCTTTACTTTCTCCTTTGCTGGAATAAAACCTGGAAATGCTGGATGAGACAGTTCAGATGAGGATCTGGAATCCAAACTGCAGAAGAGGAAAAAACAACAACAGTACTGTGATCTTTTTTTTTTTTTTTGTCCCTGTTGGATACATTTATTTCTTGTGCCATAAAGCGTTGGATGTGTGTGGACTTCACGGGAAGAAAATCCATCTTCTATTATCACAGCTACGACTGTGTGGAGAGGCGCAGCTCTGACAGCCATGTTTCAGCTGGACAGAGTCACTCTATCACACACATGGAAGTAAGTATGTCCCTCAACCTGTGGTGTTTAGACGTCTGAGGCTGCACTGACTGCACCGTAGGCCGTTGATGAGCGTGCAGGGCTTTGTTTACAGCAGTAAATGTACCGTATTTACTGCCATTCTCCACTTATTTAAAGCTTAACACTCTCATCTGACCTTGAAGGGCAGAATTTTTTTCTGTGGTTTCAGATTTGTTCATTAAAAAAGGGGCGATGCGTTTGTGAGTGGCCTGACCCGACTATGTTCTCAGCCCAAACACATTTCAATGAATTTGATCCAACATTCAATGGTTCCAACAGGTAGGGCTGCACAATAGGCATCGCAATGTACATACGCACAGTGGTCCCATCACAGGAGAGCATTGTAACCTGTTCTGCTGGAACCTGTGCAAATGAAAAACTCACCGTTGTCATTTATCAACTTTGTCTGATAGATTAAAACCTGATTTAAGGGGAAGAGTTCTGTCACGCAGGCTCTGAATGCTCAGAGAAACACCAACCACAATTAAACCCCATCACTTTATGGGACACACAGCAGGCTCCGCCCCTGCCAGTTGTGAGTTTCAACCTTAAAACTGTTACCAACTTTTCTCCCCAACCACCTTCTACCAAGTTTTTTCTTTCCACTCCCTTAAAAAGAGAAACAAATGTGTCTCTGACTTTGACCACTGATTGTTTACAACAAGACCAGTGGTGTTTACCGACCAATCAGCAGCCAGATGGACAGAATGAGGTGTAAGTGTGTGTACCTTACCACTGAGCACTGATCCTCTTTAATTGGACGGACCTACTTCCCCCTTTGTCAAAGAATATAGAAGTGTCAGTGAAAAGGCGCTTTTAACCCTGCCTTGTTCGGTCTGGACGTTGCAGACTTTCCAGTTTGATCAGAACCCAATTTGCAGGTGTGAAACCTCTGCCCAGACAACAGACAACTAAAAGCCGGTCTTGAGTCTGAGCCAAGTCGGTGGTGGTAGTCTGTATCCAACGAAACCACCATTCAGTTTATTTACAGTGGGAAAATACCTGAGGATATAGTTCAGACATTCAGGCCAACAGCATGAAGTTACATAAGAGGATGTTTGTAAGGAAACAAAGGAAGAAAAATATGTAAAAAAAAAAAAAAAATAATTAGGCAGATTGACATCATGTGACCATCTATAAAAAAGACAGTACGTGTAGATGATGACGCAGAATGTACTTCTGCTCCTGATGCAGCAAAGTGAAAGTAAAACTAACAACACCAAATCTCATAATGTAACAGAAACATGATCTGTGATCTAGAGTTTTTTATTGTTATTATTATTATCATCATGATTACTTTTTGCAAAATACAGCATTTCAAATGTACAGAAGTACTTAATGTGAAGAGCATGCACATGGGACATGACATCTAGAGACATTTCAAGTTTTAATTACTGTCATATGAAAGTAGTTGGCTGAAAATAAGCAAGGAGCAGGAGAAGAACAGCAAGAGGGAAGATCCAGGTGTAAAAAGAAAAGCAGTGTGTTTGTATGGAGTTCTTTCAGCTACAGAAACGACACTGGTGACCAAAACAGGTACTTTGTCCATAGTGCCTATATGATCATGTGATGATTTACCAGTGATGCACCATAGAAGAAGGAGGCACTGAATTCAAATGTCACTGTGTCAGTGTGGAAAAGCCTAGAGCAGACACATTTTTTCCAGTATTGTGCAGCCTTGCCATCAAGCCATTTACACTATGTATGAAGCAGACGCAGCGTGTCCAGGAGCATCTGTAGTCTGTCTAATACACTTTAATTTGCACCATAAGCTGCCATGTTTACCTGGTGATTCATACAGATCTGTTACTTCACTGCATGGCCTGAGACGACCTGAGGACAGTTATGACATGTCACAGACAATTCCACTCCAGTAGATTTCTACTCCACTAAATCTCAAAATGCATGTTTCTTTAAAGAATATAAGCTCAGAAAAGGGTTTAGGACAAACTTTGTACAGTCGCATATTAAAAGTTCTCCTCTGTGGTGACGGGCGTCACATTTCACCACCACAGAAAAGCTTTGTGGGTGAGTTTTGTAACGTGGCACAAACTGTCATCTCTCAATGTTCTCTGAACAATATTTACAGCGACAGTGTATTTAACTTATGTTAAATAAATAAGTCACTAATTTATTGCCTTTTAAGTTTTGCTGCAACGTCGACATGTGGGGAGATAAATCTGTTTCTATACAGTCTGTATTATCCTCCATGTTGCTGCTTCAATGTGTTTATGTGCTTTGTGTCGATATTTTGATGCACAATATTTTTTTTAACAAATGGTGTGGGGGAAAAAAAGAGATTGTATGTTCTGTAAGTTTAAAAGCTTCTTGAAAAAAGTTTCAAAGTTCTGAAAGATGCTGAATTTTATAGCCATTGTTTCAAAATATGCCCTTTCTTGGAAAATATAGGAGATTTTTATGCATTTGAAAACAAAATAATGGCAATATATTTAGGTATGCTGGATTGTAATTACAAAATGGTAAGATAGCAGTGCTGGTTCTCCAAAATGTTGTTTGTTTTTTTTTTCTTTTGCTCATGTAAAACAAAGCATTGTCTATATGTGACCACATTTATTACAGTTTGTGCTATCAGGACAAGGTGATTTTCTTTTTCTTTTTTTTTTTAATTTGACAAAACTTTCTGCAAGTTTGAGGGGTAAAATATCCATTAATGCATTAAAAGAAACACTGGTTACAAAACCATATGAGAAATACAGTAAGAAGTCGGCCTTTCCACCAGCTGTATCCTGGTCTGCTTTCAGGTTTTAATGCAGATAATTTTGCTGGTTTTAGGTGTTTCATCTCATCCCATATGTTTTCAGTCTCAATCTAAAGCTTGTGATATAAAAACGAGCCAAGTTGAGATTTCAGAAGCTGAATAAAAGCGCAAAAAGCAGCAACACTACAACAACGTCCACGCTACCAGTCTGTCAGATGGCCTTTCCATCTGCACATGAGGTCTGGAGCGTTTTTCCTGTCAGTGGTGCATTCAGGGACATGTGAGAACTCATAAAGCCTTACAACAACAAGCTAATAGGCAAGTAAATGACAGCATACTTTGGATGTCTTTGATTTCAGCGTTAACCAGTGACAACATGGTAAAGTTCTCGTGTGTTCCTCCAAGGCATTTGTGGGAAAAAGCCCTAAAGTGTTACAGTGAAGAAAAAAATCTGCAAAGAAACCATTCTTCTTATATTTTAAGAGTGAACCAGCCTCTAACCAGGCACTTTCACCTCGACTGCAGTGGAGTTTACTTCAACAACTCATCTGACTTCCCTTGAATGTTTTTATTCAACAGGAAAATACTGATTGAGACACTCTGTTATGAATGTGTCTTTGCGTGGACTGCTGAATACGCCGCCGGTTTGCCGCTCTGTCTATAAGGCAGTGAGAGGGAAATGAAATGAGGAGTTCAGATGGTGTTTTTGGACAAACCTGTTTGTATGTACGGCCTTTCTGAGTCTGTGAATGTATTAGCACATGTTTACACTCTTTTTCTTTATTTTTTTTTTTTACAGTCTGGCTTGTGACTTGTTATTTTCTACTTGGTTTGAGCTTTTGCGTGAGTGTGTGCGCGCTCTGTACAACTTTATTTAAATCTTTCAATACAGTGATGCTGAAATCTCACCTGAGTTTCCGAGCGTGAGTCGAGATGTACTAGGTCTGATGTTTCTTTTTTGTAATTACTCAAATCTGGCTGCAGTTTCTTTTCTCTTCAGATTAACCCATAAAGACCCAAACATACAGGTGACCAAAACCATCTACTGATCTAAACTGTTTAATACCTGTTGATCCACTAATCCTATCAATACATGTCAATAATTGGTGTAAAATACAGTTATTCATCTCTTCATGGTCATCAGATATGACCCATTTGGACGTTCAGAGGCTCCGTAGTTACCATGGAAACACTGTTGTCTTCTGCAACATTGATTGACCAGTAAAACCCACGGAGTTGGATCAGTGACAGTGGATGGACACACTGGGTTTATGTTCAGTTAGTGAGAGATTTTACTGAAAAAAGTCACTTTTTCCTCAGTTTTCTCTATTTTTGACATAATAGTCATCAAATGTAATCTCAGCATCATGATTAAAGTAAATTAAATATAGGAAAATACCTGATTTTCACATAAAAAATGCAAAATGGAGAAGATGATATTAAAAGAAATGGTGATAAGTCATTCAAGAAAGGTTAAATGGAGAGAAAAAAATCATTTTGGAACTACCACAAAAGTAGCACTGGGTCTTTATGGGTTAAATATCCTCTTAAATGTTGAACTGTCAACCTAATAGACATCTCCTTTAATTCAATGGGAGGAATTCTTGTGGAGACATCCATTTAAGTATAATTAACAAAAGAACAACTGAAATGTGCAGACAGTTGATACTCAACTAGCACCTGATATAATGAGCCATTTAAAATGAAAAAGGAAATAAACAATATGAAACAGTCTGAGGTTCAGTACATTCATCAGTACATACAACATTGATGGCCACACGGTTAGTTTAGGTTTGTGTTGGAGTCTGTTTTGAGCTGGTTTTGTCTCAACACTAAAGCTAACTCTCTTTAAGATGATGACTGTCATGATTGTCTACGTCCATGATAACAACCTGCTGTCTGATTTTTATTTAAAGGACTCTAAATGTTTATACTCACACCCAAGTTCTTAAGTGCCACTCTTTGGTCCTCAATGATTGGACGGCTACCATTAGCTTAAAAATGGAGTGAGCTACAGTCAAAAACTCAAAGCACAGCACAGCTACACTGATCAGACCACTGACAGGCAGAGTGGTGTTAATACTGATGATGTCTTTACAGTGGGACCTGTCAGTAGGTGTCATGTACAGGGTGTCCACTAAGTCTCTTTATGGTTAAAAAAATGTATTACAAAAGCAATTAATAATAATAATGGATTAGATTTATATAGCGCTTTTCTATTAACACATATTCAAAGCGCGTACAATGGATCCATTATTCATTCACTCTGGTGGTGTTTGTATCCACAGCTGCCCTGGGGCAGACTGACAGAAATGTGGCTGCCATTTCACACCAAACGGCCCCTCCCACCACCACTAAACATTCATACACCACTGGAGGCAAGGTGGGTGAAGTGGGTTGCCCAAGGACACAACAGCTTATGATTCGGACAGAGTGGGATTCAAACCGCCAACCCTTCGGTTTTTGGACGACCCGCTCTACCTCCTGAGCCACGGCCTTGGTTCTGTGTACTCAGTGGTTATCAGTTTTTACTGTGGGATCATGTGCAGTCCAATCATTGGTCCATTTGTCTTCAATGAGAGGTCAAATACTGCAAATGTTCACTGTGACCTTGTGACTGAATATGTGTCACCACAACTGGACGACCTTCAACCATCCATCATGTTCCAGGCAGATGGTGCACCACCACAGTGGGTTCTGCAGGGCGGTGGGTTCTACATCCAACATTTCCACACCGGTGGATTGGAGGGGACGGTCCAGTTCCACAGACACCCCACTCATCACATATCACTGCCCTGGGTTTCCTTCTGTGGGGTTTTGTTAATGATATCGTGTATGGAACAAAGATATGGGAGTTCAACGACCTGAAGCCAAAGGTCACTGATGTCACTGACACCGTTGATGAGTCTCTGATACAGACAACATGGAAACAAACCCAGGACCGTCTGGATGGGCTTCCTGCCCTGATGGTCCCATATAGAGGTGGATTAAACGAGGAAAAAAAACCTTCAATATCTACTTTTTATTTTGTAATAACTTCCACAGATTGGTCTGTTCATTTGCTTTGGTAGTACATGTGTTAAACTGTAAAGAGACTTTATGGACACTGTATTAGGGAGCAGAGGGACAGTCTGTCCTCGAAGTCGATGTGTTAGAATCAGCGACTTTGACAAGGGAGACATTGTGATGGTGAAGTCACAGGATCAGAGCATCTCCAGATGTTCATTCTCATTGTAAAGTGGTCAGACACCTACCAAAGGTGGGGTAAAGGACACCCGGATCTCAACCGGTCCAGCATCTATTGGACCCCCTTCTCTCCAAAAACAGCTCTGACCAGAGGTAGACTCCACTAGACCTCTGAAGGAGCGCTGTGGTGTCAGCACCAAGACATTAACAGCAGATCCATGACGTCCTGGAAATGCAGAGGTGGACGTCCATGGAAAGTATTTATGTACCCAGCATGTCCTCCAGATGATCAACCGCCTCAGATTAGGATGTCCTTCCTCTCCCTTTTTTTTATTTTTATGTACCAACAACTGCAGACCAGGAACACCCAACAAGAGCTGCATTTGTGGAAATGACCCAGACATCACCATTATAATATGACCACCATTATAACATTATAATATGACCCTTGTCAAAGTCACTTCTTTTACTCTGATGATTTTGCTGCTTCCAACACATCAGCTTCCAGGACGAAATGTTCACCCGATTTCTAATATATCCAAACTGGTGAAAGGTCCCACTGTAATGAAAAATTGATATTATTATACATCTTATACTGTCAGTGGTCAGAGTGTTATGGCTGATCGGGGTATAAAATGATTGTTTTCCAAACTAAACCTTTAACAGGAACAGATACTGTATATACGGACTGAAAACTGCCATCCAGTGCAAGTATCACTGTGAATGTCCAAAAAAACACACTGTGACTATAAAATATGTCGTTGATATCTTTATGTCCTATTTCAGACATCTAAAATTAGAAGTATGACTATAAAAATGCAAATGTATTGTGGATACCTGCTGATATTACATTATTGGACATTAAAATGTTCACTTCAACTTACATTAATGTGCACACACTTGGGTGCTTATGTGACATTTGTGTGTTGGACTCTGGAGCTAACACCATTAGCTGACCCCATTATAAGCTAACATTGATTTTTATTTTCAATTTCTATGCTATTAGCTTAGAAATAGAGTGAGCTAATCACATTGCAAGTCAGACTTTAACACACATTTACTTCAGCCCATAAGCACGCTTAATGCTGTAATTTACGGTTAAATGGTTTAAATTCCGTTAAAGGTTCAATATGTATAATTTACACGTTTGTGCGCTTTTGTGAAGGTTCTGTTGGAGTCTGCTTTATGCTGGAAACACTTGTTTGTTAACATTAGCTAACACTATTGCAGAGTTAACTAATGCTAATGCTTTGAAATGTGCAGTAGAGCAAAAACAAACCCAAGTCTTCTGCATAATAATCACTATAGTCATAAATGTAAAACCAGGGTTAGCTAACGGCAACAGACAACTAGGTCCCAGCACAAAACAAGACAACAACATAAACTTACTGTGAACACAAGAACACGCACTAATCTTAGATATTGGACCTTAATTATACAATGATGTCACTGTGTGTAGGCTGTAAGAGACTTGGATTTTAGACAAATGTTGCCATTATAATACATAAAGATGCTGTTCTATAAAAATGAATGGCCTGTAACAGATTTTTTTTTAACTGGGAATGGAGCAGGGAATGCTTCACATGTAACAGAAAAATGAATCCAGGGCAAAGTGCATACTTCATAACCTTTTCTTATATATTTATATAGCAGTTGAAACAGGTCAGTGGTTGAGATCTAATAATACACTGGAATGAAACATTGCTTATTGGGCAACTGTAAAAAGGCATTGGTAGGGGAAACTAGTCACACATAGGCGCCAAACCATTCCTTACAAAATATTTTTCAAATACTCTCTAAGGCATTGGCAAATCACACACTGACAATATGAAGCTTGAAGACAGAGCGATACACATGTGGCAAGAACAACATACTGAGGTGCAAGCGTCATGGCAGGAGTCCTCGTCCCATTAAAGACTTGGAAGTTACAACTGACGAGGAGAGTGTGTACAAACTCTCCTTTCTCATTTTTATTATTTGTGCGTCACAGAACAGCATATAAATAATAAATACAGAGCACAGCATACACACTGGAACAAACTTAGTGCTATCTCTGCATTTAGCCCACCGTCAATCAGTTGAAGACCCATTCTCTAATTTGTTACCATCCTCATCATCAGCCTCAAATTGTCTCAGCAAGCAATTAAATTCCCATCAAGATGTGTTATTTTAGACAGTTTTCATGTCCCATGATGGTCCAGGTACGTCCTCTGTCAGTGGCGCTCCCATCCTGACATCTTAAACACTGAATCCATTGGTTTTAGACCTTTTTGTCACATGTGAAACAGTCAAATACTGTCCCTGGCTATCGGCAGTCACCATCCAAACGTATTAGCATCAACATTCAAACACTGTCAGATAAAATGCATCGGACCAGCTGATGGAATCCTGCTGTCAGGCGGCTGGAGTTTCACGGGAATGATCGACACCGTCATCTCGAAATGTTCAGGAGATGTTCGTCAATATTTCGCTGGTCCTGCAACAATTGATTACCAATTCCACCACAGCGTCGTCTGGCTGGCACTTAGACATTTTTGCAGATAATTTGACTTTGGAGGACTTCAGTAAAATGTGAAGCATCACTAACTATTGAGATATAAAGAAATGAAGACTAGGGCTGGACGATAGAACGACAATGTCAGTTATGTGTTATACATTTCTTTCTCCTTTAGGGTTTATTTTGTCTACATTAGCTGTGCTTCCCTAAAACATCAAGTACAATATGCAAAACATTCCATTAACTGGTATAGATAATTAATTCTAAACTTGTTCATGAAAATGGATTTAATTCACATTTTTTTGACGGTCTAATGTCATCAGAACATGGTGCTAAAATATCAGTGTCTTCAACCGTTATGGGAACATACATTAAGACGGTACAGATTAGTCTGGTCTGTTGGGAGTTCAATGTTCATAACATCAGAACATAAAAGTTGTTTCCTTTTCCATTCACACACATTTAACGAACACATTTTCAAAAGAGGCAATAAACCAGCTCAAGTGAATCTGAACAATACTGTAGAGCTGAGGAGGATTTTGTAGTTTACAACATTTCATAATAATAATAATAATTTTTAAAAAAAATGTTAAAATATGTTCATGAAATCACAACTACTGTCAGCTATAACACTTTCAACAATCAACAGTGTTTTGTCGTTTTACATAAATGTTCACTGTGTGATCTTTCCTGTTTCCTGAGGGCTCCGCCCAAGGGATCAATACAGTTACTGTATATTGAATCAAATTTAGTGACATCTAGTGTTGAAGCTGCAGGTTGGAACCATATGAACACTCCCCCACCCTTTTCCTACCAACAGCTGCATATTCTCCTGTTTAGTCAGTGTTTGTTTTGTCTGTTCTGGGTGTTTTTAGTTAAGGGTTCACTACTTTTGGTCCACACTCAGACGTGGTAGGTGACAGTAATGCATCTTCACATCCATTGTAAAAAAGTAAAAGAAGAAGTCTGTCCTGAGCTACTGTAGAAAAACGGTGATGCAACATGGCTAATGCTGTGAACGGTCGACTGAAAAACCACTGAGTTTCCCGAGGTAACAGACATGACAATGTTTTCCTATGATTACATACATAAATGAATCAATAAAAACATACTTCTGAACATTTTTACCTTTGTGTAAATAGATCCATTAACTCCCCCTAAATCTAACACACTGAACCTTTAACGTTACACTTTAATGATGTGTTGTTTGACTTTCACTCAAGCTCCAAATATAAACTAAAGATTTAAGAAATCCTGTTTTGGCATTTATCGTGATAAATATCAGTATTAATGAATATGAATATTTTCGTCATGATACATTTGTGGCCCTATCACCCAGCCCTAGGTGAGAAAAGGCAACGGAAACTTCTGGAAACACTGACTCCCTTGTTTCAGCTGCAGCTGTTGTTTCAGGTGGATGAGACAAATATACAAGGATTTTTCAAGTACCTCTTATGTCTCTTTTTTTGGATTTTAGCCAGCATGTATATCAAGTAACGTCCAACGAAGTCTTTAGACATGATGGAAACATTTGATCTGGGACTTGATGACCAGAAAGGTTTGGCCCTAAACTAGGACAAAGCTTCGTCTCTGCTGTCACACCAACTCTCTGCCTACATTTATGTTTTGCACATTATGACACCTGAAAATACTGTTAAAAAATTACCAAAACAAAACATAAAAATGGTGAAAACATCAAAATGAAATGAATTTTCTGGCATTAAATCTGCGTACAGATCCAGTTTGACTGTATGTATCAGTTCCAGATCTGCCGTAACAAGGTGCAAAGTCTCAGAACTGTTTGATGCAGCTAGTGTGTCCCCAGATCAGGGAATATGAAGCAATTCATAGGACAAAACTAAATAAATAAATCCATGTATACATGAATCCATGTACAATATTTACTGGCATTTTGTGTGTTTCATGATTTCACTAGTCCGTTTATTACAGATTTACTTTTGTCTTAAAACCCTTTCCGTACAATTGATATGAACAGTGACAGACTGGCCTATTGGTGTAGTGTGGCTCCATTTTCTCCTTTGAAGGCTTTAAAGTACACTCGCTGCCTGTGTGACACTGTTAAAATCACTCTTCTTCCTCCTCCTCTTCCTCCTCCTCGTCATCCTCCTCATCTTCTTTGATCTCGAGGTATTCCAGCCCCACTTCCTCTCCGTCCTCCTCGTGAGGATCAGATTTCTGCCTCCCTATCTCACTATCTTCCACTACCTCCTCCTCCACTTCATCCAGAAGCTCCTCCCCTTCCTCCTCCTCATCCTCGTCCTCATCTAAGACGTCCCTCTCTTCCTCATATGAGGAGATTGGAGAGTAGTGTGGTAAGTCGAACACATGAGGGCTGCTGGGAGCTTCAGAGCTGCTGGGGGGGTTGGGCGAGGCGGGGGGTGCGACTACCGGGATGGTGATGGGGATGGGGATGGAAAAAGTAGGAAAAGACTCCGAAGAGCACATGCCAGCGCCGGCGCTGATGGCCCCAACCCTCTTGGTACTCGTGTTCAGACCTGGAGTAGTGTTCAAAGAAGAAGAGGAGGAAGACGAGGGAATGACCGCCATGCCCAGCCCCGAGGGTAGGGTTCGGGGTTCGGGGGCGTACTCCCGGATCTCCCCCGGTTCCAGTGGGTCGGGTCCGCAGGGGTCGTGTTCGCTGCAGGACAGTTTGCCGTCCAGCTTGGAGATGAAGAGCAGGCCTTCACGGTGTTGGCAGCAGTACGAGCTGGGACACATCTCACAGAAGGACGCCGCCTCCTTCCCACAGACGTCACACTGATGCCACGGACATTCCCAGCGACCTACAGAGGGTGGCAAGCAAGAAAAGGTTGGCTTGTTTTTTACACAGAAGCAAGAGGTTTTACCTGGGACAATAAAAACAGGTCAACACAAAACCCACATGCATTGAGACGCATGGAAAGAAATGGTCCCCTCATGTTTCACATTTAAACACAAGTATTAGGAGTTGGACATCCTACCACATGAAAATACGATTATTTTCAATAGAATATGTATAAATGTGTAATTTCACATAACTCTGGATCATTGTCACCATGTCTTAGTACAAAAAGATGGAAAAGCTGAAACATGATAAATAAATAGCATCCAAACAGGTGACTTTATGTTGCTGAAAACCCTGTATCCTATTATTATGACAGTTACAATTACCATATTTTCCGGACTATAAGTCGCACTTTTTTTCATAGTTTGGTTGGTCCTGCGACTTATACTCAGGTGCGACTTATAT
>JAPQRQ010044791.1:0-22174 GCA_037367365.1 Apogon talboti | reverse complement strand
GATGGGAGATGCGGGGACGCGTGTCAGCCAATCAGCGTACAGACCACCGACGCCTCTGCGATGTACTGAGACCGCGAAGTGTGAGGGTTCACTGTAATCTCTCTATGTGCCGTGTTGTTTGTAACTTCTTGTCTCGGCTAAAAGAAGAAAATCTCAATAAATACATGTTTTTAAAAAAACAACAGTCTGATAACAGTGATACTTAGGCGGACAATCCTAATAAAAAGTTTCCAGTATAATTGACATTTTTTGCTTTACTTATACCAACTATTTGTTATTAGCCTTGAATGATTTTAGCACTGATGTGTTGTGTCACAGTTTGGTACTGGGGCTGTTTTCCCAGACCAAACTGTAAGGTGCTGATGGTTGACAACACAGACTCGTACTTCTGTGTATCCCTCATCATTCCACCTTAAAAATTAGTCAAGGGTCGTCATATGTGTTTAAAAACAATATGCACAGTTGGTGGCTTTGTCTCCATAAAATGTCAAGTGAACCTGAAATGAGCCATTGTAAAGTCAAAAAAGCAAAGAAAATGCTAAATTATATGAAGTTCTATTAAACGTTTTGGAGCAGATTACATAAGGTGTAAGGTGGTGCACTTGAAGGTAACAGTTACCAGACAGGGTGAAATACTGTTAACTGAAATGCTGCTTTTTGATAGTGGTTTCGTCATTTCCTCGTAAATCCTTCATTTTTTCTTGTCAGTATTTCCGTATGTACTTTGTTTTTTCAGTTTTTGTAAATATTCTTCCACATCCTCAACAATGTGCAAGAGATAAAAGTCCATAACTTATTTTTTGCAACTGAGTCATCTTTCTTTTGTTGTTGAAAACCTTGAGTTAATAATGAACTCTTGGCACCAAAAAAGATACCTGGAATCAGTCGGCTGATTAGTCACAAGGTAAATGTTCAGAACTGAATTGAAAAGATCTCCCATATCCTATAATGTGTGTTAACCCATAAAGACCCAGTGTTACTTTTGTGTCAGTTCCCAGATAAATTTTTCTCTCTATTTAACTTTTCTTAAGTGACTTATCACCATTTATTATATTATCCTCTGTAGTTTGCATTATTCTACTGTAAATCATGTATTTTCCTGTATTTGATTTATAAATTCACAAAAACTAAGAGTTAATTCAAAGGTTATTATATCAAAACAGGAAAAAACTGAACAAAAAGTGACTCTTTCAGTCAACTCTATCATTAACTGAATATAAACCAAGTGTGTTCATCCACTGTCATTGATCCAACTCCATGGGTTTTACTGGTGAATCAATGTTGTAGAAGATGATGGTGTTTCCACGGTAACTACGTAGCCTCTGAACGTCCAAATGGGTCATATCTGATGACCATGAAAAGACGACAAACCAAATTTCCACCAATTATTTACATGTATTGATAGGATTAGTGGATCAACAGGTATTAAACAGTTTATATCAGTAGATGGTTTGGGTCACTGGTGGAGCTTTGGGTCTTTATGGGTTAAAACATCACCAGTTTAATACCTTTTTTTAATGTATCCTTTTGCAAAATTTAATCTGTCAACACAAACATATCTGTGTATGAAACTCCAAAATGTAAATGCACATAAAAAATACAGTTTAATCTTTGATGAAGAGGAGTAAACACAAACAGAGATGATGTTTCTTACCAGGAGAAGCTCGATGGCTCCCAGGATGTACATGGCCCCTGCGTAGGTGGTCCCCAAGTAGAAACAGATCCCCACTGCTCCACCGAACTCAGGACCCAGCGAACGGGATATCATATAGTAGGAGCCTCCAGCTACGTGCAAACACAGCAAACAACAAATGTCAACAGAAATACTGATAGTCACACCTGACATTAATTCTATTAGTATACAGATATCTCTAGGTGTGATATTTCGGCCACAAATCTGTTGGAAACCTCACAAAAACAAATGTGCCAGCAATGTTGTGCAAGAAGTGTTGCAGTTCTGGGGCAAATAAGGCACATACTGTACCATAAAGCGTTGCAGGATCGTGTTCATTTGTATCAAGACATGAGTCACTATGAAGAGGTGTGGGCTAACACATAGAAAAGCACCATACACTCACTATTCATACTTTGAAAAAGAGCCATGAGGATATTTAATGTGGGATTTTATGAACTCTGTAGAATGCGGTTTTTAAAGACACAGGTTTAGAAGTTCATGGACCTGCTGGAATTTAAGACACGAGGACAAGAAATCATTCTGAACATACACCAAAAAAATACTCTCAGACAGAGATATGGGTTGGAACTTAAAGGTTCAATGTGGGATATTCAGTGGCAAAAAATAAAGTCCCCCTTTAATGCAAGTGCTTATTTGTCTGTGTTGCATTTTTGCAGTTAAGGGAGTATGAACACTGGTCCGTACTCATAGACAGTAATCCGCCTTAACACTATAAATTGAAAAAAAAAAAAAAAAAAGAATTTAGACGTTTCAGTCAGTCAAGTCATGTTAGAATATTTAGTAGTAAGTAGAAGTAGCAAGACACATTTAAAGTTTGGTATTTAGGCTCCAGGATCACACACACAGGTATTGGGGAATCATGAATGAACGTGTAAAAAAAGAAAAGTAAATCAATTAAAAAAAAAAAAAAAAAAAGATAATTTTCGAGAGGTGCAGTGATGACATTAGACTTCACACATGGCTGTAACATGACAGTGGCGTTGGAATTATTATCTATAATAATATACATAATAGTCAAAAGTTTGGACACACCTTTATTTTTGTTATTTTTCCTACATTGTAGAATAATACTGAAGACATCATAACTATAAAGGAACATTTTGTTGCTGTCAGGTGGAAACCCCATAAGTCTTTTCTTTTTTTTTTTTAATAAAATGATCCTATTGGTCAGTCTTCATGTTAGCCTGACCGTTTTAGAAATATTTAACCAATAAAAAGTGTTGAAAAGGCTTGTGACTACATCTCTTAACCCCATTCATTTATTTAGCATGTACCTCATTTTTCCAGTTCCCTGAAAAATAACCATTTTGGACTGAAGAGGTTTCCGCTTGATGTATGGAATTATGCAGTAAACAAAAAAGTGACTAGGTGAGTGACTATGTTCAAATATATAAAAGTGACTATGTTTTATATTTTGGATTCTTCAAAGTAGGTTCTCCTTTTACTTTGATAACAGCTTGGCATTCTCACCAGCAGCTTCACATACACACAGTATAGAAGGAACATTAAGGTAATTATCTGTACTGTATATTATTATAGAAAAGTGGAAGGACCATAGAAGTGTTGTATTTGTTCCTGTACATTACATACATAGAAAATAGTGCCATATATTACAATGTAATCTAATTCATCTGATATTCCAGGAGGGTTTCCAGTCCTTCAGCATTCATATAATGGTTCTTATTTACTTTTGTCCTACTGCTTTCCAATAGCTGTAAATTTGGTCCACTATTAATCAAAGTAATAGATCTTTATCATAGTGTTGTACCACAGTTCTTGTATTTGCTAACGCTCTGCTAATAAATGAACTGAACATAAATAAATAGACCTTAATCAGCACTTTGCAGCAGTATTGAGGCTGGCACCAGTTATAACAGAGACAGTTATAATTGGCATACAGTTCCACATTTCTCCACAAGCCTGTAATTACCTCTGACCCCTGCTGAACACACACCAACTGGTAAGACGCAGGCCATCATTACTATGTAAACTCACATTATAAAATTTAGCTATACTCCGTAACGCACACATTAATGTGTCTGCAGACAGACACAAACACATGCGCTTACAGTCAACGGGTCCATTTTGGGCATTTGGCTTGTGTTTTTATTTTGTGTAAATAATGTCGTGTGATTAAGTTAAAGTGCACAAGATCCCAGACTAAAGCTTTTACTGTATCTGGGGATATCAAGCTGCGATGGTGTAGTGTGCCAAAAGCAATCAGTGAAAAGAGAAATTTAGAAGCGGACAGCCTCAAACAGTGATGACTGTGTGGCGCCGGCGTCTGCTCACCCACCTGGCACTACTCCATTGGTAGCGATGGCGCTCATAGAGATGGCAGTCAACATGGTCTGCAGAGAGGAGGAGAAAAGAAAATTACATTCTATTAATCATATTAATACTTCATTGTTGTATTTAGACACATGCATCCATACATACAGTTTATACTTTATTATTACTTTATCATCTCCATGCCAAACTACACTTGTCATCACATAAGGGCAACACAAAACCATCCATGAAAAACATTATTTTCTAACATTAAATATAATTTTACTGGTGTAAAAAGGAGGCTTTAAAACTTCCTTGTACGATGTCAAAACTGTAGTTTACCACAGTGATCCCCATTAAATAATGCTGTCTGTTTAAAGTGTGGAGCAGTAAATCTGTAATTACAGGGATTTTGTCATACATTCCCTTCCTTAGTGGAGTCTATAAGTAACAGTAAACCCAATTACACACTTATTGTACACATTGTCATTTTCTTTCTACTCATGTGGTTTTTCATTCAGTTCAACTTAATGTTGGTATCACCTCGTCCTCATTTGGGACCGGGGAAAAACAAGAACAAGAACAAGAACAAACATTAGAATAAATACTGGGTACACATTAGGCATTGACCAGTATGGTTATTACAGACACAAATTATTAACCTCCTAAGACCCAGGAAAGCCACAGGTTTTTGAGTTTTGGCTTTTTTTAATTAAATAATTGCATATATTGGAAACATCATGATGCAACAGTTTTTTCAGATGCATTCTCAAAAATTTTTTTATGGAATGTCATTTGCGGTGGACAGTTGTTTTTTTTTTTTTTGTATAAAGCTGTGAATTTCCTGTCTTCATACATGGACAGAGGGTATTAGGAGATTAATAAGCAAAGAAACGAGTAAGTGCAACTGACATTTGTAATAAAAATGTAAGTTTTGCTGTAAAATTTTAGACACAAAACAGGAAAGTACAATGTTAACAATAGTTAAGATATTTTGAGATATTTATGGTCAGTTTCCACATTGAACTGGAAGGACTATGAGTTCTGACTATTAGTAAATAATAAAAAAAAAAAAAGTGTTCAGTCACAAACAAGCAAGCCATTTTTTGCAAACATTCAAAAATGTCAAATTTTTCATTGATACTGATTTGTTTTTTGAGCGTGCACGTACTTCATCCTGCTCCTCTTCAAATACGTTTTTCTTTTTTTTTTTTTTTAAATGTTTTTTTCTTTTTTTTATGTTACATCCTTGTTGTTTTTGGTTTTAAATGTTGAACAAAGTGTTTAGTTAATTAAATCTCTAGTTCACCTCAAAATGTACTACTACAACTATTACTATTAAATAATAAATAATAATAATAGCAGTTACAGTTTTATTCTTTTGCTCATTTGCATCTTTATACACTCAAAGCACTTTTACAATGTAAAATTAAACCCATTTATCACAAATTGACATTGTCTGTTAACTTAATATCACTAATAAAAAAGTATATTTTGTGAATGATATATAAATTGATGCTAATAAAATTTACTCCTCAGGTATTGAAATGATTAAATTACTCACTATTGGTAATGAAGTGTTACCAAAGTTTACCATGCATATATGTGATCAGTGTTCAATAGGTACCATATTAATACTGACGATCAATAGGCATCACTAATCAGAGCCAAGTAGTAGTTTTATGTTCAAATGAATAAAAAAAATACAGAAACTCCATAAATAAATAATGAAATGCTCAACCAAACAGTTTGTGCTTTACTCTTCTGCAACACAATGTATGAAACCTTGCCTTATTTCAGGCTACTGTCTAATAGACAAACAAAAACACAATGGAGTTCTTCAAATGAGTCTTTTCCTGCAGTGTATCAGAGTTAACAAAAGGTTTCCAGATGAAGTTGTTTTTCCCAATAAAGAAATAAGAACAAGCCAAAGCACTTCCTCCTAGTGACATCTATTATAACAGTGTCAAGTCTGTGGTATATAGACCAACCCGTCCCTGTGATGGAGTTTACATGAGGACAACAACCATTTACAGCAAAGCAAAACGCAGAGGCTGACTTGGATGTTGATTAGATAAATAATAATAATAATAATAATGCTGCTGCTGGGCCTATCAACAGCTGTCAGAGCACATTCAGACAGTCGATGACAACTCTAATGTATCGCTGATACTGAGTGGGAGAAGGAAGAAAGAAAAAAAAAAACACTAGAAGAAAATATAAGGACACGCTCGATGGAAATCACTGGCTGGAACACAAACAGCGAGGCCTCAGTGGCCTGGAGAGGAGAACAGAAGAAGCAGAGGGCGAGTTGAAGTATGAGCCAGGAAAAAAAGGCAAAGTGAGAAACAAAAAGGCAGGAAGAGCGAGAAAGAGTGAGCGACAGTGTGTGTGTGTGTGTGTGTGTGTGTGTGTGATAGTACAAAGGCAGCATTAAGATTTCATCAGTTTTTTTCAGACACTATTGTTGAATTCCTGAGTGTCTTTTTACATTATCTGCACATGAAAGAGAGATGGGCTGATAGAAGCATGAGACAGAGATGTGAGAGCAGGTTTGTAAAATGACATTCCCTTTTTTGTTAAACCGCTGTGATTATTTTCATTTTTCCCTATGTGACACTGTAACATTGAAAATATCGCCATTTCCGTCACTAATTTGATTTGGAGTGAGCGTTTGCTGAGTGCAATCCTTTGCACAGAGTTGTGTTTGGAAGGGGCGTGAGGCATGATGGGTAACTGACAACAAGTACAAAAACAGGCTCATTTTATGACAGAAAATCTCCATCTTGGGATCACATGTTAATTATTTTGCTATCTTGAGATAACAACGCTTGTGATAACGAGTGGATTTATCTAGTCATCTGGAGAAAATGAACTTTGTTATCTCAAGATAATGAAATAATTAACCCGTAATCTTGAGAAAACAAAAGGTTATTTCCTCTTATTACTTATAAAGTTAATCAGAGATCAGGGGTGTGGAGGCGGTGTGCATAGAAGGCACCGAGTTACAGAGGATCTAAGAACAAGCAAGAGTCAGTCAAATGTATCGTAAAGTGTAATCCTAAATGAGCAACATCCAAATGCATTTAAACCTTTCCTTAGTGATTTATCCTCATTTATAATAATATCATCTTCCTCTGCATTTTGTATTTTTCAGTGAAAACCATGTATTTTCTTATATTTAATTCACTGGTCATGTAAATGTCCATAAAATCAAAGTAAATTAAGATTTATATCAAAACAGAAAAAACTGAAGAAAAAGTGAAGAAAAATTTATCAATAACTGAACATAAAAACAAGTGTCAGCAACCAGTGTCATACTGGTGAATCAGTTTTGTAGAAGATGATGGTGTTTCCGTGTTCACTACGGAGCCTTTGAACGCCTGAATGGGTCATATCTGATGACAACTGCATTTTACCTGCATCATTTGCATGTATTGATAGGTTTACTGGTTCAACAGTTTAGATCATTAGATGCTTTTGGTCACTGACAGTTATATTTAGGTCTCTGAGGATTGAAGGATGAATTCATGCATTAGTGTTATGTGTACATTACTATCATTATCATAATTATTGTATTTGAAACCTTTCCACTTAGATGTAGTTTTCATATGCTAATACATGACAGAGGTATTTCGACAAAAACTTTTCATCTCCTGAGTGAAAACCACTGGTCTGGACCATGTTTCTAACTGTATCATGGTCTGTTAAACCATTACGTTGTGTTGCAGCTCTACATAAATGGTGGCGTTTCCTTTTTGATTTTGACTAATACGATTAATATTTCAGTCTCCTTATTTGCCCACACATGAATACACTCTACTTCCCCAGAGCAAACTGTTTTTCAGTATTTCAAGGTTTTATTATTATTATTATTATTATTATTATTATTATTATTATTATTATTGTTATTATTATTATTTTTTTTTTTATTTTTACAAATTTACTTTGTTTCCACTTGGAGTTGTAATGTGCAATATAAATAAAAGAGTAAAATGAGCTGAATGGAAAGCACAGGCCTATTGATAAATCACACTGTGCTTAAATCAAGGTCAAACCAGATAATGAGATCAATTTACCTATTATCACAGGAGATCAAGCTTTCTTATTTCAAGAAAACAAAATAATTAACCTAGGATCAGTATTACGAGCAAGGCAGTTGTCCACTTCTATGAAAAAAAAAAAAAAAAAAAAGTACTGATCCAACCTCTCATCTCGTTTAACTGATATTTTACCTTATGTAAATCTGATTTTGTAGTGTAGACATTTTATATTTTTTCTACTAGTTATTGTGTTCTAAGTGAAATAAAATCTCTAGCAAAGTTTCACATTTATCTCCATACTTGGTTATAGTCTTACATTTTTCACAGATTAATTTACAGATTAAAAATTGTGTCATGTCATTTTTTGGTACTGAATTAATAAAAAAATTAATATTTATTTTTAAGAAATATATACAAACAATGGTTAAAAATAAATGATATTATATTATAAGTTAAACACATTTGATTTGACATTTTCGATTCTAACACCAACAGATTTTATTTTACAGCCAACACTGGATTTAATATCAGGTAATGATACAAGCTTTACTTACAGTCAAATATTATTATTGTAGTGGTCATTGCTGTGGTGTTCTTCCACTTTTTTTGTGGCGATTAAACTATTTGATTTAAATTTGATTTTGGCTTTTTATAGCAGAAGGTGGAGGGCATATAACGGTAATTAAAGAAAGTCTGGTGACTCCCGGCAGTAGGAGAAGGTGTGGGTTATGATCGACTATCATTATATCGCTCTCTGTGACGATTGTAAGGTGGTTAGCGTCACCTGAGGGCCCTTTGGACTCACGATCAGGACTGAACAGTGAGTGGGACTTGGGCTGTGTTCGTCGCTCTAATCTGGTCATAATGGGGCCACAAGCTCTTCTCTCACCACAGCAGATAAGACAGTAATTGTTTAAGTGTTTTATCTGATGTGGGCAGCAGCCACGCAGAGGCTGCAGTCGCATACTGATTCAATATTGAATCACTGAATCACTGCACAAAAGTACACCGCAGCTACAAAGCAGGCATACTGTGATTTATACGTTAACGGTTCAATAAAAAGGTCTGATTTAATATACACTTAAAATAATGCAAAGCTGGAGGTGATGCATATTTTAGTAACAGCGCGGCCTTTTTGCACTCTTCAGCGGCGACATAATGAGGCCAAATAAGTTGGAGACAGGAGCAGACATGACTGTTCCAAAAACCCATGTTATTTTCTATCCTCTGGTTAATTCCTGTCAATTGCTGACAGGAGTGTCATACAGTAAAGACCTGTTGGGTCACTTTACTTACAGTACTTCACTTTATCAGTGTCCTACTTTTATTTCCCATCACCCTCTGGCCATCGCTGCGGACAGCGACATTAACCATTGTCATCAATCAACTGCTGTCACAAACACAGGGGGTCACTCTATCCATCCAACAAAGTTTATTCTCGCAATGTCATACTTTAGCGTTGGTGTAAAAGTAAAAGCAGTAAAGCACCGACATAGCAAAAAAAAAAACAAAAAAAACACTAATATAGTTTGTGTTAAACAACTGAAAATGACTGAAGCCTCATACAAAGACTCTCAAACAATTAGCACAGGAATTCAGAAATTCACAAAGACAATTTCCTTAAATATACTGTGATTGTTCTTGAAACGATCTGATTTTGTGAATTTCTTACAGAGCTTCGGAAAAATCATTTTCAGCCTTTTGTCATTTCGATTTGTCACTTGATTTTCTCTTTGTGTTTACACTTCTCATTTTTTTTGCCCACGAGTATAGACACAACACTTAAAATCAGGATTTAACCTTTAAAAGTAAAATAAAATAAAAATAAATTCCATCATATTTTGTTCCTTGTGTGTGGAGGGCTGACGGTAACAGGAGCAGCATTCTGCTGTAGTGAGCAGGATGTACAGCATCTTTTTCCCACTGACCCAGAGCCTGTGGCCTGTTTTATCGTCCCACTTTCAGGCAATTCAGGTAACCTAAAATTGCGATGGTTTCAGAGTTATTGTGATAGAGTATCTGGTCAATTCTGGTGAGCTAATGCTATCTTATGCTGTGAAAGCTTGAGTCAGTGCCTCTTCTTCCAAAGTCACATGTGCCGACTGCCCACTGGCTTCCATCCTCGACAGTTCACCTGGGATACGTCTCATATAAATGAAGGTCAACAGCAGACGACCACACAGATGAAGACACAGGTGATTGTCCTTCTCTCACTGTTGGCAAAATATAAATAACTGATACACTATCCTGAATATGGCTGATCTGTGACAAGCCGGTCTACCAAAAATGACACTCACATGTTAATTAATAGCATCTCTACTTAGATTTTGTTTTAAACCATATGTCAGTTTAAATACAAATGTGTTCAGGGCCTTGATTTTCTTATGAGGAAATTTAACTCATCTTCGAAGGATCTGCTCGTTTTGTTTCCTTCACACAACCAGAGCAAAGGCACGACTTTGACACGTGAAAGGTGTTTAATCTAAAATTAGAGAAAAGATTGTGGTTTAAATATTAATAAATACATTGTTAATATTTTTATTACATTTGTTGACTTTTTCCCATATAAAACTAAGCGCTGGTATTTTCCCTTAACCTAACCTTAAACCTACATGCTGCCAGTGGCTGAACCTAAGAATAAACTGTCTAATAATGCTATTGTCACAGTCAGCTACTGTCGGTAGTTATCACTTAGTATTTAATTCTTATCTTGAAACAAAAGGCAATGCAGACAGCGTTACATTTGCAGTTGAGTTGCCATTTAGTTATGTCAGAATGTAACTTTTGTGAGACAGTTTTGGCCTTAGGCCTGTATTTAGTGGAAAAGCCAATTTTCCTTTTTAAGAAGTCTTGGAGCTTATACACCACACTATACACTGACTGCAAAGGACACTTTAGGTCTGTTTCTTCCCAAAGCTACGCTCTGATTTGGCCTTTAGGTGACCTTAGAGTGGAGCGGAAATTGGTTTTGACAGGAACTGAGTTTTCACGCTGCCCTGAGAGCATGCTTCATTAGCATGCTTCATTACGCAAATGCTGAATAGTTTTGTCAAGTACAACTTCATCAATTCACATACAATAGTACAGTGTGAGTCTATTTTCAGTGTGCTGTTTATCACTTGAAATCCCTATGGATGGTGTGCTGAAAAAGGCGAAAGTGTCAGGTGAAGGAGAGGGAGGTGATTTTTAGTTTCAGACAGACATCAGGGATAGAAACTGAGCAAAAGAGGACGAGGTGCAGCTGCACGAAAGAGAGGCTGCAAAGAAGGACAAAAATTGGATGGGAAGGTGTAAAGAGGGGGAGACAGGCAAAGAAATGGGGAAATAATGAGACAGTGAAATGAAAAAAAAAAAAAAAAAGGTTGAAGAAATGGAGGAAGCGAATGAGCCGAGAGTAACAAATGAAAGAGATGAACGAAGAAAAGCATCTTTAGCATTTAAATGAGTCATGGGAGAGGGCAGACCACCCTTCCCCTCGCAGCATTTGGATTCCAGACCTGGAAGTAATGAGGAAGGCCAAACAACAGATGACTTTCCATCTAGAATATTAAACCTCATTTTATCTCAGTGACAGGCCCGCATTCATTATCTGGGCTAAAAATACACACACGCAGCACATGTTTGAGTATACCAGCATGGAGAATGCTGTCTGCAGTGACATACAGACTTTTAAAATGGTTGGTTGTGTGTATAATTTCATGGTTAATGGTATAATGTGTCATGGAGGCGCATTATTCATATTGCCTAATAATGATTTCCAGAATGTGCAAGGGTAGGGTGTCTTGTTAATGTTCTGTCAAAATGTTCCGTGACGGGAAAAATAACGGTGTTAAGTGTTTGACAGCTACAGATATGTGCAGCCGTGATTGAGCATCTAATGAAAAGTGCTCCGTTAGTGATATCCCATCATGCACTCATGTGAATAAAACATGGGCTCACGCTGTAGTAGATTATCTTCCTCAACCACATGCGTGATTCCTTGGCTCTTCAAGTCCTGTGGATTTCACTAAGGTAGGGATCACTGAATGTGTGTACATGCTTACATGTATGTACACGTACACATACACATACACACATTTCTGCAGTGTGTTGCCAGCAACCCCTGGAGGGCTGGGTAGTTATGTGTTATGTAAGGAGCTCAGGAGGAGAGAGGTGGGGGTTTCTCACACACCGTTCATGCTCGGGCTTATCGCCCCAGGGCCCTGCAATGAGCTTGGTGTGACTGATAAGAAATGTGGAGGTGTGTGTGTGTGTGTGTGTGTGTGTGTGTGCAGAGGTGGATGTGTGAGAGAGAGAGACAGACAGAAATGGAGCGACAAAATGAAAGAGCAAAGAAGTGGGGAATAGAATACACTAACTTGTGTACACATGTAAGGAAATGTCAGTGTCTGTGTGTTTTTGCGTACGTTTGAATCCCTGCCAACTGAGCCTGAATCTGTTTTCTTTCTTTCTTTTTTTTTATGCTATTTCTAGAATGAAACAAAACACCATCTTATTCAACAGATTGTTTTATCCTACTTTAGGAAATGGAAATCAATTTAAAATTAGCAAACTCCCTGAAATAAAATATTTCACTATAACGTTTCACTGTGTCCTTTAATTGACAGCAGTTTGATTATCTTTATTTTTTAACCTTTTCATACATAGTTTATATTACAATGAACAGTTATATACAGGTATGATACTTTAAATAAAACTACAAAATTAGGGGTAGTACTCCACTGGTCTAGAATACAAAAGCAATGCAATACTGCACGAGTAATCAGATTAATTCATAACCTTGTTTTTTTTTAGCAACTAATAATTACATTATAATTAACCAATTCACTAAACTGAATAACTAATAAAATAACTAATTAATAACTAATAACAAATTAATATATACTGTAAATATAACCATGCATGATGTTCACCACAATGGACAATGAACAGTAAGCATGTATTCCTAAATCACTCACATAGACCCTTTGCACACAGACTTCTGTGGTTATTTTTATGCTAAAAAAAAATCAATAATACTTATAATTAAAGTGCATTTTAAAGCACTGATGCACAGCCTCCGCTACAGTGGACAGCAGTGTATCTCACTCAGAAGAAAAGATACCTACATGTTTTAAGTATTGTTTATAAGTAATGAAAAACTTTAAATACTGACATATTTTTAAATAACTGATGAATGAAAGGGTTAATGATGTAAATGTGATGATACTTAATATCCTAACATGGATGTTAAGATTCAGCACATTTTCAGTGAATAAAACATTCAATATAAAAACCGTTGAAAGGCATACCGTCTTTCATGAGTATGTTATTTCAAAGCCGTCTACACACTATCCACTGCAAACATGATTGGGAAGCATATTGCCTGAGTGTCAGTGCAGGCAAGTTTGCTATGGTTGGGATTTGAGGGGGTTGTTCTATAAATACACTCCGTGCTGGAGGAAAATCTAGGCTGCACAAACACACAGACATGCTGACATACAGTGTAGTGTAGAGAGGATGTACACACAAACGATACACAAACCATGATGCACACTTTGAACTGAATTGAATTGGACAATGGCAAGTGCAATGCTCTGTTGTCCCTTTTATTGAAAAGCTAATTCAAGTCTAAAACATGGGGATGTTTCCTGTCGCGGGACAGAGAGCTTTGTCACGGCTATGGGACATTGTCATGTTTTAAAAAGAACAGCGCGTAGGGCAAAATGTATCCACCTTTTACAGAATGGATGGGATGTTAGGCATTCAGTGAAGAGGAACACTATATGTTCCCTGACAATCAAATGCATCAAACAAGTCAAACACAATCAGTTTGTAACAGCCACTCAGATCACTGACAGCACCGCCGTCGATCCTGTGGGACGGTGTCTGCTGTAATTCCAATCTCAAGGCCACGACAGGGTGTCAGTTCAACACCAAAGTCACACTGACACATGACTACAGCTCTGTGGCACTGACATTAATGGGAACCAGGGAACATCACAGTCTGTCATCATCCATTTTGTTCTTTTCATGGATTGAATGTGCAGCGTCTTTAAAACAATGTGATGAAAGGTCGGCACATTCCTTGTTCACATATATATCATGAGGGAAACTTTTGTTTTGTTACAATGACTTATTTGGATACAACGGCCTAGATTTCTAACATTAATCAAGATTTAGATGGTTGAATGCACTATTAGTGCACAATAAAGAAAAAAGTTATGATTCTACTGTATAAAGGCATCTATAGACCTTTATCAGACATTAGATTCACAGTAGCAGACAGTCGTATTAAGAATGAGCACGTCCCGTTTAGGTGTGTCCTTTTCAGCTTTGGATTTGTACGTACTGGTTCAGTGGAACGGCTTCATGTAACCACAAAATGAAACAGAACCACACGTAATGTTATCACAAATGTGAGCTTTGCCTGTTTTTACACAAAAATCATATAATATCTGCTGTAAAATTTTTTATTACTGCTTCATATAGGGGGTTGACTGTTTATCAGTCTGGTCAATTATCAGATTTGATATTCAGCATTTTCACAATTACTAGTATTGATATATGTTTAATCTAATATCCAACAAATCTGATTAAAAATCTGCTACTCTGGCTCTGATGCAGTTGTTTCTTTCCACCTGCAGTAACTCTTCTGTTGCACACTGATCAGCTCAAAATAGCTAAAAAATACTTAGTTTTACTGAGGAAATAAATAAAACTTGTAAAATTAGAAATCAATTTATTAGAAGTTTCAGCTAGCTATAACAAATGCTTCTGGGAGCTGAAGATTATTTTTAAAATAAAATATGGTATTCATGATGTTACAATAACGTTTTATTATTATAAATTCTGATAACAAGACTTTCATTTGTATTGGAAATCCACATTGGTTCCAAGTTTCGTTATTGCTCTCGTCCAATAATGAATGCTATCTGTATTGGCCTACAAAGTCAACCCCCCCTCGCATATACAATGTGTTCTTTAAATGTGCGACCCTCAGCTTCCAGATTAAAAATAGGTCAACCTGCTGCCCCACCAGCAGGCCTCCACAGAAGACCGAAAATAAAAGTAGGTGAAGCACTTACTGTGGCACAGCACATGAAGACGATGATGAAGGTCCCGATGACGCCTCCGATGCCCACCAACCACGTCATCCTGAGGAAGAGGATGACGCCAAAGATGTTCTGGATGCACGGCAAATAGACACCCATCAGAGTGCCGAGCTGGGGAGCCTGGGAGGATAAAGATACGATGAGAAATTACTGGGATAATTCAAGTACTTTTTTTTTAAGTTTAACAAACAAGACTGTGAAGTGATCAAGGCTGTTTTGTTCCAGGACTTATCAGTTGGCTGGAACGGCGACAGTGAAGTTTCACAAACACTTTATGTGTGCGCTATGGTGTTTAATCTCATAAATCAGATTACAGAAAGCAAATGTTTAACTAAGTGTCACTTATTTGTTATAAACTTGACACACCAGATGCGCAGCATTCACTGAATGACTCCAGCTAGATTTTGACATCGATGTTTATCACTGGAAATCAACACACCAGCTGTGCGTGCAGAGAGGATGAGTGTGTCGGGTGGATGTAGTTCGTCTATCCTTTGTTTTATTGAGGTTTTAAGTAAAGAAAGCAGAGCAACACAGGGAGAACACACTTCAGACAGTTACAGATAATTACATTCAAAAGGCTGAATTTGTAATAAGGAGATCTGAGTTGCCTCTAATGATGTTGTACTTATTCAGTGTAAACACTGGTGTTTCATCATATTACATGATTATTTCATTATTTTACCCTTTATTTCTTTGCATCCAATAGACACATTTCAGCTATAATATTTTCTACTTATGTTTGACTTCTTAAAGGCTGTACTGTTTCTGACTTCAGAGAGTTAAGCTTAGTGGCTTACAGTTTTCATGTTCTACACTTTAATTGCATTTTTATATTCAACAGTTTCTTTTTTCACATTGGTTTCTGTAAAACCTTAGCTGCCTTCAGAAAACAAAAAAAAAAAAAACACTGATGAGCGGTTTATGACTTGATTTCTTTGCGAGTTCCTTTAGTGCAGTGAATTTGTTGGTTTTGCTGCAGTGCTGTCCCTGGTGTGGATGAATGGACAAAGACAGAACTGCTGTGTGTGTCGTCATACAGAATCAGTTTCAAGGCCAGTTAGTTCATTGAAGGCAGCACTGACACTTGGAGACTGAAGATGTATTTTGTTGTACTTCGGATGAATTAATAGGAGGCTCTTGCCTTTGAAGGTTTTTGGATGCTCTTGATGCGTGTCTTGTATTTGTACGTACCTATTGGATTGTGTACACTGTGTAAATGAGTTGTGTGCATGCAGGTGTGTCCGCGCTGATGTAATGGGGGGTATTAAATCTGAAGGACACATCAACTGACCCTGTACGTGATAGAGGAATATTCATTTCCTGCACAAGGACACCTTGGCCAATGAAGGACAATTACTGTATGTCGATACCCAGCCTTGACCCACTTTACCAAGTGAGAGTGCAGACCTTAACCATCACGTCATTACATCACCGTTATTACGTGACCAAACCTTCCCTGCTGCATGACTTTAACACAGACAAACAGCATCAACACTGAGCTGGTTTATGACACTGAGGACAGAATGACACATGAAGATTTATACCAAAAAGGTGATATTTTGTAACGTGATGTTGGTAATAATTCATCTCACATAAGCGCTTTAATCCCTGTAGGGTTGAACGGTTCATTCAAAGTACATGGATCATCTTAGGAACTTGATTTAGTGCTACATACTGAAGTGAATAATTATAGCAACAGCTCCAAAAATCATCTATTTTTGAGATGTTAAACCTCTAGTGCCTGACAATTCAGCTGGGTTAGTGCTTACATGTGTTCACGAAGCAAGAAAAAATTCTGTATAAGTGAAAATGAGGTGAAAACAGTCAGTACTGGAATAAAATACTGTCACAGTGGTTGCCATTTATCTTCTGACAACCAATGTATATTTAGTGAAGAATGTCACGAATAGTTTTTAACCAGTGGTTATCGAAACAAGATGGACCATATACAAAATGGAGGCTATAAAAAAAGAAGCTGTGCACTGGGAAGCAACAGCAGATGCCCGCTTCATAAGCCAGACTTTTAATCAAATCATCCTGACAAGTGGCTGACATCAAATAAAAAATATTGTGTCTGATGCTACAGTATGTGATTTGTTTGAAGAGGCTCGCTTTCCAGCATTAATAATGTACTGTTTGCAGAGAGGAGTAGAGAGAGTGTGAGGGATAACAGGCCCAAACAGGTCTCGCAAATATAATTAAATTCTAATTTCCCTTGGATAAACAAAAGAGTACGAGCTCACGCTGAAAACTGTAATTAGCAAGATTATCACTTCAGAACCTCTGATTCTTCTTACTAAAAAAAACTGCAAAATTGAGTTAACATGCGGACGTGTCACATCGCATCACATCACATCACAATCTCATATCATATCAATCTCATATCATATCATATCATATCAATCTCATATCATATCATATCATATCAATCTCATATCATATCATATCATATCAATCTCATATCAATATCATATCATATCATATCAATCTCATATCATATCATATCATATCAATCTCATATCATATCATATCATATCATATCAATCTTATATCATATCATATCAATCTCATATCATATCATATCGTATATCATAATCCTGTATATTATATGATGTATAACACCTTTATCACATACCATTTGTGACAAACACCCTCTGTGTAATAAATTGTAAACTCTACATACAATTTTTGTTTTATTATAAAATACACTGTATTGCTGTGTCATACTGTACCCATATGTGTTTTACTGAACCACCTTCATTTTCTACTGAAGCTTGTTTCAGTAAT
This sequence comes from Apogon talboti, assembly GCA_037367365.1. NCBI lineage: Eukaryota > Metazoa > Chordata > Actinopteri > Kurtiformes > Apogonidae > Apogon > Apogon talboti. The sequence goes on along the minus strand of JAPQRQ010044791.1, from coordinate 4,280 downwards.
TAGTCTTTAGTTTTACTGTAGTTTCATTTTAATTGTTTCTATCACTCTGTTATAATGTTTATGAAGCTTCTACATCTGTATAAGAGATTAAATATTGTATGGATGATTGAATAAATCTATTCCCACACTGGTAGTTTCACTCATGCATATTGTATGTTAATCTAATACAATATTCATCTGAATTTTAACTTCAAAACAAAATGCACCTTGTAGCAGTGGGTAATTTAATATTCTGGTTCTTTAATACACAGTATATTTTCAGGAAAAAAAAATCCTTTTCTCACACAACAGTACAGTCGTTTTTTTTTACTCAAGCTAAAGTACAAGCTCATTAAGTACAAGAAATGTACTCCAGGAATGACAGCAAAATTATTTCCACATTTCGTCTGGTTCTTTCTGTGAACATCACATCACCCATGTTGGTATTTATCAGAGTCTCAGGCATCTCATTAATTAGACAGCATCTTTTCTCTGTGATTCCTCTCTCTGTCTTTATGTCACAGTATGTGTCATCTGTCTCTATCTGTTAAACACATGTGGTACACACACCTAGAGAAATGGACCAAAGCTGCACAAGGTAGAAGCAACAAAAATGACTTAAATAGTATATAGGTATGAATCCTATTAGTGACACTTACTAAAAGGAGTTTAGTGCCTTGAGATAAACAGGTGATGGTGCTAATTCTGCACTTCTACCGATAAACTGTAGCAGAAGGACAGGAGACGATTGGGCAAATCTCAATTGGTGGAAAATGACGTGGAGCTGGTGACAGATACATGACATTTCTATTAGGTTCATCCTGCTTTATAATTATATACAAAAGAAATGCCATTAGCTCCAGTAATTGCATCAAGGTGATTATGTAAAAATGGTGACAGGCCTACCTACAAACCTTGCCTCTTTACAACTCAGTCATCTCAGCGGGGGACAGCTCAAGCCTCACCCACACTGTGCTTTAATCAAAGATCATGTCAGGGCCTCCACAGGTTCCTTTAGGGAGCTGAGCAGAACATACCTCGTCCATCTCTGCCACCTCCCCCACTATATGATAATGATTTGTGCAGTTTGTCTGTTGTCTAAGCTATGCAAATCAGCCCATGACTCACTGTGACTGTGCCCTTCAGTATGTGGCAGAGAGGATTTTTCATCATCTGCTTGTCAAGGGCCTTAATAAAGTTTTTTTTTAAACAAATACCAAGGCCTTGAATTGGCTTCTGCCTGTAATATTACATATATATTTTCTGAGCAATGTTTAGTGAAATATTAGCCCAGCGTCTCTGTCAGACTCCTTGTCTTCAACTCCAATCAAAATCTACAGTTTGCACCAAAATGATAAAATCCACTCTGTTATAAGCTACGGTTTTAAAGCCAGTTCTCAGAAGCAGAAGAAAAGCCTCGCCTCCTTTGAAACCTGTCCAGAACACCTCATTTCCCCCCCCCCCCTTCCAAATGATCTTCTTTTCATAACTTTGCCACCTAGTAGAAACGCTGTAATTAAAAGGACTGAGTATCCATTGGCAGGTCCTTCAGGGACTTGGTGTGTAATATATTGTACATTAACAGTCAGGTGTTGCAGGCAAAAAGGTTCACCTGCCATCAGCACTTTGTTGTTAGACCTGAAACTGCTGCCGCTGCAGAAAAGAGAGCAGGGAGCTGGAGATGAGGTCAGTTTGTAATAACAGGTTTGCTATCAGAGGAAACCCTGAGCCCATTTACATACTATAGCCTATAATGTTAAACATAACGCCTTCAATGGGACGGAGGCCTTTCAAGATGGGTGATTCTGAATATAAAAGCTTCCTTTAAAATGACTTTATTTGATGGTATTTAAAAGCCCAGAAGGTGAGTACTGTATGTTACAGACCCATATTAGAACTTCAGATGCACGTAAACAGAAATACAGTTGTCTGCAACATCTAAAGTGCAAGAGACCAACTTCTCAGGCTGTTGATTTAATCAGATAATAGATATGAAAAAAAAGTATGTCTTTGTAGATTCGTATAATGCTTTGGGGTTAGGTGATCTGACAAAACAATGATAACATCTTGGCAGAGCAGTTTGTCAGAAAAGATTTAAAAGGATTGAAAAAAAAAAAATCCAAAAACCAAAGAAAACCCACTATGTTTGTGTATAATAGTTTTATACCAGAGACCTAAAAGTAAGAGAGGGTTAGAAAGCATGGAGCAACTGAAAATAATAATTACAGATTATACTAATCTGCCCTAAAAGGTGTGTAAATACTATTTAGTATTACAACAAAACAATGTTTATGCCCCACAACACTCCACAGGATAGGAACATAACCAAAGTAGGCAATAACCCTCTCCAGACTGAAAAAATGTCATTTTCCCTGGCTGCTCCCCAACACAATGGAGAACCATAATCAAGCAGGCCTTGTATGTTGGCCCACTGTATGAGTGTCTCACAGCTGAGTGATAAATTATAATCCAGATTCAACAATAGGCAGGCTTTGAAAAACTGTTTGGCAGCTAGAAATCCTGCCTGTTACATAAGATGTACAGACACAGATAATACATATTGAGAGGGTTTACACTGCCGTCAGAGCCTGAGTTTGAAAACCTGGATATGATTACGCAGCTAACACGGTTTGATAAACAGCCAGTGAAACCTAAACTCTGCAAAACTAATGGAAGTTTCTAATGGCCTGAAGCAGATGGAATGCTTATGTATGCATTGAATCAGTGCCTCTGTGGGGGAAAAACCTGGACGTTTATTGAAAGTGCTGCTTCTCTATTTTCATTCATTTGGTGTTTCATTTGTTCATTTGCGGACAGGGATTGCAGTCTCAACTGGCGTCCGGTCAAACACACGCACATACAAACGCACACACGTTCACACACACACACACACACGTGTCTGTTTAATGGGCCGAGAGCCAGGAGTGTGATGATTTCCCTGGAGAGCCACCGTGAGCAAAAGGGAACACTGACTGCTGCAAAGCCACAGGTACGCCAGCATGGCACCACTGAACTAGGAAGGAACAGCTGCCCACCGACCCCCTGGGAAGTGTAGTCAACCCTCTGAATGGATGGCTTAGGTGCTCAGGTGTGCGAGATGCACAACAGGACCTTTCAATACATCTGCCGTGGCACCTACTTCAGATTAACTGCCTCCTGCTGCCCCACCACTTACCACTAGCCTCTCACCAGAATGGACCTCTCTCTCGCTGTGTCTCCTGAGCCTCTGCATCTATCTGAGGCACTTTATCCACACAGTCCACTGCGCTCTGAAGCCCACTGAAGCAACCACTAAACACAAAGCCATCGCATAAAAATATCTCCTCCATTTCCGTTTTGAGTGCAACGAGAGAAAAGACACCGTGTTTCAACATTCACAGACAAAAAAACAACCCTGCCAGAAATAAGACAAGCACTGTTAAATGAGAAAAACAGTCTCATATTAATTAGGAAAATGTCAATCTGCCAACGGGGTAAGCAAATTTGAAATTAAAAAATGAAATGAAATTTTAGCGGCTGAAAAGTAAAATTTCCTAATCCCAAAAATGACAAAATAGACAAGATAAGCACAGATGTTGCGCAAGTGGTCTCACTGTTAAACACTGTTAAAGTAGACAAAACAATTTATTCCTCTGCTGGGGTATTACACAAACCACTGTTTTATCTTATCAGCTTAACTGGAACGTCTTATGAAAGCAATGTGAAACACATTCTCTGAAACTAGATTAGACTGATTTCTCAGAGACAAGATTATTTTTTTTGCAGTAAAAGTAATCTAGTGATCCTGATAAAGGACAGAATAGCAGTTGAAGGAATTAGTCTTTATGAAGTGGTAAATGTGGCAGAAGTGGGACGTTATTTTTGGAGAGTGTTACATAACCTCTAAGGAAATAGCTTGGGTTAAATGTTTGGTTGAGCAGCAATATGGCATGAGACAGGACGATTCAGCAGAGAGTTTCAAAAGAAATATCAAATTCGCAATTTTCGCATTTTTTAAAATATAAAAACAGCTCACAATAATGAATAAATACCTGAGGCTGTGTTGATGCCAGCCTAAATGTTCCAATCCAACTGGGGGAAAAAATACTCAAAAATATCTGTCAATAGAATCACAGTATGATTTTTTTCTGTATATTGTTCAGCACTAATACCAACTAAAAGGTTAAAGGTTACTTGTTATGAATAAAATGTAGTTTGGGTTTAAAATAAGGATATATAACCCCCTGTTGAAGCCAATAATGTAATAACAGCCGATAACATAATAAATTTGCCCTTTTTGAAATGTAATAGGCCAATAATGT